>OU823266.1:4060641-4168824 GCA_917490735.1 Dryobotodes eremita
GCTAGTAGCAGGCGGGACTGACTAGTTGAAACCGCGGCTATCTAATCGCATTTGCATACGTTTCTTTTTGTTTGTTTTCAAAGCTACCCACGAGTGTTTGGTGTCTAAAGACAAGTCTGCTCGCGGGCTGATTGACTGTGTAGCAATTGAAGGTAGCTACAGAACAAAATTATGAATTTAAGATGGAAAAATATGGTTTTTTATACATAGAAATTCATTCAAAAATCGTCTGTCGCCAGAGCATTTTTTTTGGGTTCTGCGAATTATTACTCACATTATTCTATCAGGCCGCGAGTGGCTAGTCGACGGTTGCGACTAGCCAGTCGCCGGTGCCACTGGCTACTAGCAGGGCCTACTAGCTAGTAGCAGGCGGGACTGACTAGTCGAAATCGCGGCTAGCTAGTCGCATTTACATGCGTTTTATTTTGTTTTTTTTTTATAGATTCCCACGAGTGTGAGGTGTCACAGACGCGTCTGCTCGCGCGCTCATTGACAATGCAAGTAATTAAAGGTAAATGAAGTTTATAAAAATGAATTTAAGAAGGAAAAGTTTGTTTTTTTATACAAAGAAATTTATTCAAAAATCGTTTGGCGCCAGAATAATTTTTGTATTTCTGCGACGGATAAATCACAATATTCTATCAATTGCGAGTGGTTACTCGCAAGTGCGACTAGCTAGTCGCCGGCCGCCACTGACTAGTCGCAGGGGCGACTAGCTAATAGCAGGCAGGACTGAATAGTTGAAACCGCGGCTATCTAGTCACATTTTCATACGTTTATTTTTGTTTGTTTTTCAAAGCTACCCACGAGTGTTTGGTATTCTAAAGACGCGTCTGCTCGCGGGCTGATTGACTGTGTAGGCAATTGAAGGTAGCTACAGACAAAATTATGAA
Organism: Dryobotodes eremita; assembly: GCA_917490735.1. Classification (NCBI taxonomy): domain Eukaryota; kingdom Metazoa; phylum Arthropoda; class Insecta; order Lepidoptera; family Noctuidae; genus Dryobotodes; species Dryobotodes eremita. The sequence goes on from OU823266.1 coordinate 4,061,535, forward strand.
TTTAAGATGGAAAAATATGTTTTTTTATACATAGAAATTCATTCAAAAATCGTCTGTCGCCAGAGCATTTTTTGGGGTTCTGCGAATTATTACTCACATTATCTATCAGGCGCGAGTGGCTAGTCGACGGTGCGACTAGCCAGTCGCCGGTGCCACTGGCTACTAACAGGGGGCGACTAGCTAGTAGCAGGCGGGACTGACTAGTCGAAATCGAGGCTAGCTAGTCGCTTTACATGCGTTTTATTTTGTTTTTTTTTTTTAGATTCCCACGAGGTGTGAGGTGTCAACAGACGCGTCTGCTCGCGCGCTCATTGACAATGCAGTAATTAAAGGTAAATGAAGTTTATAAAAATGAATTTAAGAAGGAAAAGTTTGTTTTTTATACAAAGAAATTTATTAAAAAATCGTCTGGCGCCAGAATAATTTTTTTGTATTTCTGCGACGGATAAATCACAATATTCTATCAATTGCGAGTGGGTTACTCGCAAGTGCGACTAGCTAGTCGCCAGCAGGACTGAATAGTTGAAACCGGCAGCTATCTAGTCGCATTTCTTACTTTCTTTTGTTTGTATTTCAAAGCTACCCACGAGTGTTTGGTGTCTAAAGACGCGTCTGCTCGCGGTCTGATTGACTGTGGTAGTAATTGAAGGTAGCTACAGAACAAAATTATGAATTTAAGATGGAAAAATGTGTTTTTTATATATAGAAATTCATTCAAAAATCGTCTGTTGCCAGAGCATTTTTTTGGGGTTCTGCGAATTATTACTCACAATATTCTATCAGGCGCGAGTGGCTAGTGGCTAGTCGACGGTGCGACTAGCCAGTCGCCGGTGCCACTGGCTACTAGCAGGGGCGACTAGCTAGTAGCAGGCGGGACTGACTAGTCAAAATCGCGGCTAGCTATTCGCATTTACATGCGTTTAATTTTGTTTTTTTTTATAGATTCCTACGAGTGTGAGGTGTCTGCAGACGCGTCTGCTTGCGGGCTCATTGACAATGCAGTAATTAAAGGTAAATGAAGTTTATAAAAATGAATTTAAGAAGGAAAAGTTTGTTTTTTATATAAAGAAATTCATTCAAAAATCGTCTGGCGCCAGAATATTTTTTTGTAGTTCTGCGACGGATAAATCACAATATTCTATCAAGCGCGAGTGGCTACTCGCAAGTGCGACTAGCTAGTCGCCGGCGCCACTGACTAGTCGCAGGAGCGACTAGCTAGTAGCAGGCGGGACTGACTAGTTGAAACCGCGGCTATCTAATCGCATTTGCATACGTTTCTTTTTGTTTGTTTTCAAAGCTACCCACGAGTGTTTGGTGTCTAAAGACAAGTCTGCTCGCGGGCTGATTGACTGTGTAGCAATTGAAGGTAGCTACAGAACAAAATTATGAATTTAAGATGGAAAAATATGTTTTTTATACATAGAAATTCATTCAAAAATCGTCTGTCGCCAGAGCATTTTTTTGGGGTTCTGCGAATTATTACTCACATTATTCTATCAGGCGCGAGTGGCTAGTCGACGGTGCGACTAGCCAGTCGCCGGTGCCACTGGCTACTAGCAGGGCCTACTAGCTAGTAGCAGGTGGGACTGACTAGTCGAAATCGCGGCTAGCTAGTCGCATTTACATGCGTTTTATTTTGTTTTTTTTTTATAGATTCCCACGAGTGTGAGGTGTCAACAGACGCGTCTGCTCGCGCGCTCATTGACAATGCAGTAATTAAAGGTAAATGAAGTTTATAAATATGAATTTAAGAAGGAAAAGTTTGTTTTTTATATAAAGAAATTTATTCAAAAATCGTTTGGCGCCAGAATAATTTTTGTATTTCTGCGACGGATAAATCACAATATTCTATCAATTGCGAGTGGTTACTCGCAAGTGCGACTAGCTAGTCGCCGGCGCCACTGACTAGTCGCAGGGGCGACTAGCTAATAGCAGGCAGGACTGAATAGTTTGAAACCGCGGCTATCTAGTCACATTTTCATACGTTTATTTTTGTTTGTTTTTCAAAGCTACCCACGAGTGTTTGGTGTCTAAAGACGCGTCTGCTCGCGGGCTGATTGACTGTGTAGCAATTGAAGGTAGCTACAGAACAAAATTATGAATTTAAGATGGAAAAATATGTTTTTTATACATAGAAATTCATTCAAAAATCGTCTGTCGCCAGAGCATTTTTTTGGGGTTCTGCGAATTATTACTCACAATATTCTATCAGGCGCGAGTGGCTAGTCGACGGTGCGACTAGCCAGTCGCCGGTGCCACTGGCTACTAGCAGGGGCGACTAGCTAGTAGCAGGCGGGACTGACTAGTCGAAATCGCGGCTAGCTATTCGCATTTACATGCGTTTAATTTTGTTTTTTTTTTATAGATTCCTACGAGTGTGAGGTGTCTGCAGACGCGTCTGCTGGCGGGCTCATTGACAATGCAGTAATTAAAGGTAAATGAAGTTTATAAAAAATGAATTTAAGAAGGAAAAGTTTGTTTTTTATATAAAGAAATTCATTCAAAAATCGTCTGGCGCCAGAATATTTTTTTGTAGTTCTGCGACGGATAAATCACAATATTCTATCAAGCGCGAGTGGCTACTCGCAAGTGCGACTAGCTAGTCGCCGGCGCCACTGACTAGTCGCAGGGGCGACTAGCTAGTAGCAGGCAGGACTGAATGGTTGAAACCGCGGCTATCTAGTCACATTTTCATACGTTTATTTTTGTTTGTTTTTCAAAGCTACCCACGAGTGTTTGGTATCTAAAGACGCGTCTGCTCGCGGGCTGATTGACTGTGTAGCAATTGAAGGTAGCTACAGAACAAAATTATGAATTTAAGATGGAAAAATGTGTTTTTTATATATAGAAATTCATTCAAAAATCGTCTGTTGCCAGAGCATTTTTTTGGGGTTCTGCGAATTATTACTCACAATATTCTATCAGGCGCGAGTGGCTAGTCGACGGTGCGACTAGCCAGTCGCCGGTGCCACTGGCTACTAACAGGGGCGACTAGCTAGTAGCAGGCGGGACTGACTAGTCGAAATCGAGGCTAGCTAGTCGCATTTACATGCGTTTAATTTTGTTTTTTTTTTTATAGATTCCCACGAGTGTGAGGTGTCAACAGACGCGTCTGCTCGCGCGCTCATTGACAATGCAGTAATTAAAGGTAAATGAAGTTTATAAAAATGAATTTATGAAGGTAAAGTTTGTTTTTTATATAAAGAAATTCATTCAAAAATCGTCTGGCGCCAGAATATTTTTTTGTATTTCTGCGACGGATAAATCACAATATTCTATCAATTGCGAGTGGTTACTCGCAAGTGCGACTAGCTAGTCGCCGGCAGGACTGAATAGTTGAAAGCGCGGCTATCTAGTCGCATTTTCATACGTTTCTTTTTGTTTGTTTTTCAAAGCTACCCACGAGTGTTTGGTGTCTAAAGACGCGTCTGCTCGCGGGCTGATTGACTGTGTAGTAATTGAAGGTAGCTACAGAACAAAATTATGAATTTAAGATGGAAAAATGTGTTTTTTATATATAGAAATTCATTCAAAAATCGTCTGTTGCCAGAGCATTTTTTTGGGGTTCTGCGAATTATTACTCACAATATTCTATCAGGCGCGAGTGGCTAGTCGACGCTGCGACTAGCCAGTCGCCGGTGCCACTGGCTACTAGCAGGGGCGACTAGCTCGTAGCAGGCGGGACTGACTAGTCAAAATCGCGGCTAGCTATTCGCATTAACATGCGTTTAATTGTGTTTTTTTTATAGATTCCTACGAATTTGAGGTGTCTGCAGACGCGTCTGCTTGCAGGCTCATTGACAATGCAGTAATTAAAGGTAAATGAAGTTTATAAAAATGAATTTAAGAAGGAAAAGTTTGTTTTTTATACAAAGAAATTCATTCAAAAATCGTCTGGCGCCAGAATATTTTTTTGTATTTCTGCGACGGATAAATCACAATATTCTATCAATTGCGAGTGGTTACTCGCAAGTGCGACTAGCTAGTCGCCGGCGCCACTGACTAGTCGCAGGGGCGACTAGCTAGTAGCAGGCGGGACTGACTAGTTGAAACCGCGGCTATCTAATCGCATTTACATACGTTTCTTTTTGTTTGTTTTTCAAAGCTACCCACGAGTGTTTGGTGTCTAAAGACGCGTCTGCTCGCGGGCTGATTGACTGTGTAGTAATTGAAGGTAGCTACAGAACAAAATTATGAATTTAAGATGGAAAAATATGTTTTTTATACATAGAAATTCATTCAAAATTCGTCTGTCGCCAGAGCATTTTTTTGGGGTTCTGCGAATTATTACTCACATTATTCTATCAGGCGCGAGTGGCTAGTCGACGGTGCGACTAGCCAGTCGCCGGTGCCACTGGCTACTAGCAGGGGCGACTAGCTAGTAGCAGGCGGGACTGACTAGTCGAAATCGCGGCTAGCTAGTCGCATTTACATGCGTTTTATTTTGTTTTTTTTTTTATAGATTCCCACGAGTGTGAGGTGTCAACAGACGCGTCTGCTCGCGCGCTCATTGACAATGCAGTAATTAAAGGTAAATGAAGTTTATAAAAATGAATTTAAGAAGGAAAAGTTTGTTTTTTATATAAAGAAATTCATTCAAAAATCGTCTGGCGCCAGAATATTTTTTTGTATTTCTGCGACGGATAAATCACAATATTCTATCAATTGCGAGTGGTTACTCGCAAGTGCGACTAGCTAGTCGCCGGCAGGACTGAATAGTTGAAACCGCAGCTATCTAGTCGCATTTTCATACGTTTCTTTTTGTCTTGTTTTTCAAAGCTACCCACGAGTGTTTGGTGTCTAAAGACGCGTCTGCTCGCGGGCTGATTGACTGTGTAGTAATTGAAGGTAGCTACAGAACAAAATTATGAATTTAAGATGGAAAAATGTGTTTTTTATATATAGAAATTCATTCAAAAATCGTCTGTTGCCAGAGCATTTTTTTGGGGTTCTGCGAATTATTACTCACAATATTCTATCAGGCGCGAGTGGCTAGTCGACGCTGCGACTAGCCAGTCGCCGGTGCCACTGGCTACTAGCAGGGGCGACTAGCTCGTAGCAGGCGGGACTGACTAGTCAAAATCGCGGCTAGCTATTCGCATTAACATGCGTTTAATTGTGTTTTTTTTATAGATTCCTACGAATTTGAGGTGTCTGCAGACGCGTCTGCTTGCAGGCTCATTGACAATGCAGTAATTAAAGGTAAATGAAGTTTATAAAAATTAATTTAAGAAGGAAAAGTTTGTTTTTTATACAAAGAAATTCATTCAAAAATCGTCTGGCGCCAGAATATTTTTTTGTATTTCTGCGACGGATAAATCACAATATTCTATCAATTGCGAGTGGTTACTCGCAAGTGCGACTAGCTAGTAGCAGGCGGGACTGACTAGTTGAAACCGCGGCTATCTAATCGCATTTACATACGTTTCTTTTTGTTTGTTTTTCAAAGCTACCCACGAGTGTTTGGTGTCTAAAGACAAGTCTGCTCGCGGGCTGATTGACTGTGTAGCAATTGAAGGTAGCTACAGAACAAAATTATGAATTTAAGATGGAAAAATATGTTTTTTATACATAGAAATTCATTCAAAAATCGTCTGTCGCCAGAGCATTTTTTTTGGGTTCTGCGAATTATTACTCACAATATTCTATCAGGCGCGAGTGGCTAGTCGACGGTGCGACTAGCCAGTCGCCGGTGCCACTGGCTACTAGCAGGGGCTACTAGCTAGTAGCAGGCGGGACTGACTAGTCGAAATCGCGGCTAGCTAGTCGCATTTACATGCGTTTTATTTTGTTTTTTTTTTATAGATTCCCACGAGTGTGAGGTGTCAACAGACGCGTCTGCTCGCGCGCTCATTGACAATGCAGTAATTAAAGGTAAATAAAGTTTATAAAAATGAATTTAAGAAGGAAAAGTTTGTTTTTTATACAAAGAAATTTATTCAAAAATCGTCTGGCGCCAGAATAATTTTTTGTATTTCTGCGACGGATAAATCACAATATTCTATCAATTGCGAGTGGTTACTCGCAAGTGCGACTAGCTAGTCGCCGGCGCCACTGACTAGTCGCAGGGGCGACTAGCTAGTAGCAGGCTGGACTGAATAGTTGAAACCGCGGCTATCTAGTCACATTTTCATACGTTTATTTTTGTTTGTTTTTCAAAGCTACCCACGAGTGTTTGGTATCTAAAGACGCGTCTGCTCGCGGGCTGATTGACTGTGTAGCAATTGAAGGTAGCTACAGAACAAAATTATGAATTTAAGATGGAAAAATATGTTTTTTATACATAGAAATTCATTCAAAAATCGTCTGTCGCCAGAGCATTTTTTTGGGGGTTCTGCGAATTATTACTCACATTATTCTATCAGGCGCGAGTGGCTAGTCGACGGTGCGACTAGCCAGTCGCCGGTGCCACTGGCTACTAGCAGGGGCGACTAGCTAGTAGCAGGCGGGACTGACTAGTCGAAATCGCGGCTAGCTAGTCGCATTTACATGCGTTTTATTTTGTTTTTTTTTTATAGATTCCCACGAGTGTGAGGTGTCAACAGACGCGTCTGCTCGCGCGCTCATTGACAATGCAGTAATTAAAGGTAAATGAAGTTTATAAAAATGAATTTAAGAAGGAAAAGTTTGTTTTTATATAAAGAAATTTATTCAAAAATCGTCTGGCGCCAGAATATTTTTTTGTATTTCTGCGACGGATAAATCACAATATTCTATCAATTGCGAGTGGTTACTCGCAAGTGCGACTAGCTAGTCGCCGGCAGGACTGAATAGTTGGAACCGCAGCTATCTAGTCGCATTTTCTTACTTTCTTTTTGTTTGTATTTCAAAGCTACCCACGAGTGTTTGGTGTCTAAAGACGCGTCTGCTCGCGGGCTGATTGACTCTGTAGTGTTTGAAGGTAGCTACAGAACAAAATTATGAATTTAAGATGGAAAAATATGTTTTTTATACATAGAAATTCATTCAAAAATCGTCTGTCGCCAGAGCATTTTTTTGGGGTTCTGCGAATTATTACTCACAATATTCTATCAGGCGCGAGTGGCTAGTCGACGGTGCGACTAGCCAGTCGCCGGTGCCACTGGCTACTAGCAGGGGCGACTAGCTAGTAGCAGGCGGGACTGACTAGTCGAAATCGCGGCTAGCTAGTCGCATTTACATGCGTTTTATTTTGTTTTTTTTTTATAGATTCCCACGAGTGTGAGGTGTCAACAGACGCGTCTGCTCGCGCGCTCATTGACAATGCAGTAATTAAAGGTAAATGAAGTTTATAAAAATGAATTTAAGAAGGAAAAGTTTGTTTTTTATATAAAGAAATTCATTCAAAAATCGTCTGGCGCCAGAATATTTTTTTGTATTTCTGCGACGGATAAATCACAATATTCTATCAATTGCGAGTGGTTACTCGCAAGTGCGACTAGCTAGTCGCCGGCAGGACTGAATAGTTGAAACCGCAGCTATCTAGTCGCATTTTCATACGTTTCTTTTTGTTTGTTTTTCAAAGCTACCCACGAGTGTTTGGTGTCTAAAGACGCGTCTGCTCGCGGGCTGATTGACTGTGTAGTAATTGAAGGTAGCTACAGAACAAAATTATGAATTTAAGATGGAAAAATGTGTTTTTTATATATAGAAATTCATTCAAAAATCGTCTGTTGCCAGAGCATTTTTTTGGGGTTCTGCGAATTATTACTCACAATATTCTATCAGGCGCGAGTGGCTAGTCGACGGTGCGACTAGCCAGTCGCCGGTGCCACTGGCTACTAGCAGGGGCGACTAGCTCGTAGCAGGCGGGACTGACTAGTCAAAATCGCGGCTAGCTATTCGCATTAACATGCGTTTAATTGTGTTTTTTTTTATAGATTCCTACGAATTTGAGGTGTCTGCAGACGCGTCTGCTTGCAGGCTCATTGACAATGCAGTAACTAAAGGTAAATGAAGTTTATAAAAATTAATTTAAGAAGGAAAAGTTTGTTTTTTATATAAAGAAATTCATTCAAAAATCGTCTGGCGCCAGAATATTTTTTTGTATTTCTGCGACGGATAAATCACAATATTCTATCAATTGCGAGTGGTTACTCGCAAGTGCGACTAGCTAGTCGCCGGCAGGACTGAATAGTTGAAACCGCAGCTATCTAGTCGCATTTTCATACGTTTCTTTTTGTTTGTTTTTCAAAGCTACCCACGAGTGTTTGGTGTCTAAAGACGCGTCTGCTCGCGGGCTGATTGACTGTGTAGTAATTGAAGGTAGCTACAGAACAAAATTATGAATTTAAGATGGAAAAATGTGTTTTTTATATATAGAAATTCATTCAAAAATCGTCTGTTGCCAGAGCATTTTTTTGGGGTTCTGCGAATTATTACTCACAATATTCTATCAGGCGCGAGTGGCTAGTCGACGCTGCGACTAGCCAGTCGCCGGTGCCACTGGCTACTAGCAGGGGCGACTAGCTCGTAGCAGGCGGGACTGACTAGTCAAAATCGCGGCTAGCTATTCGCATTAACATGCGTTTAATTGTGTTTTTTTTATAGATTCCTACGAATTTGAGGTGTCTGCAGACGCGTCTGCTTGCAGGCTCATTGACAATGCAGTAATTAAAGGTAAATGAAGTTTATAAAAATGAATTTAAGAAGGAAAAGTTTGTTTTTTATACAAAGAAATTCATTCAAAAATCGTCTGGCGCCAGAATATTTTTTTGTATTTCTGCGACGGATAAATCACAATATTCTATCAATTGCGAGTGGTTACTCGCAAGTGCGACTAGCTAGTCGCCGGCGCCACTGACTAGTCGCAGGGGCGACTAGCTAGTAGCAGGCGGGACTGACTAGTTGAAACCGCGGCTATCTAATCGCATTTACATACGTTTCTTTTTGTTTGTTTTTCAAAGCTACCCACGAGTGTTTGGTGTCTAAAGACGCGACTGCTCGCGGGCTGATTGACTGTGTAGTAATTGAAGGTAGCTACAGAACAAAATTATGAATTTAAGATGGAAAAATATGTTTTTTATACATAGAAATTCATTCAAAATTCGTCTGTCGCCAGAGCATTTTTTTGGAGTTCTGCGAATTATTACTCACATTATTCTATCAGGCGCGAGTGGCTAGTCGACGGTGCGACTAGCCAGTCGCCGGTGCCACTGGCTACTAGCAGGGGCGACTAGCTAGTAGCAGGCGGGACTGACTAGTCGAAATCGCGGCTAGCTAGTCGCATTTACATGCGTTTTATTTTGTTTTTTTTTTATAGATTCCCACGAGTGTGAGGTGTCAACAGACGCGTCTGCTCGCGCGCTCATTGACAATGCAGTAATTAAAGGTAAATGAAGTTTATAAAAATGAATTTAAGAAGGAAAAGTTTGTTTTTTATATAAAGAAATTCATTCAAAAATCGTCTGGCGCCAGAATATTTTTTTGTATTTCTGCGACGGATAAATCACAATATTCTATCAATTGCGAGTGGTTACTCGCAAGTGCGACTAGCTAGTCGCCGGCAGGACTGAATAGTTGAAACCGCAGCTATCTAGTCGCATTTTCATACGTTTCTTTTTGTTTGTTTTTCAAAGCTACCCACGAGTGTTTGGTGTCTAAAGACGCGTCTGCTCGCGGGCTGATTGACTGTGTAGTAATTGAAGGTAGCTACAGAACAAAATTATGAATTTAAGATGGAAAAATGTGTTTTTTATATATAGAAATTCATTCAAAAATCGTCTGTTGCCAGAGCATTTTTTTGGGGTTCTGCGAATTATTACTCACAATATTCTATCAGGCGCGAGTGGCTAGTCGACGCTGCGACTAGCCAGTCGCCGGTGCCACTGGCTACTAGCAGGGGCGACTAGCTCGTAGCAGGCGGGACTGACTAGTCAAAATCGCGGCTAGCTATTCGCATTAACATGCGTTTAATTGTGTTTTTTTTATAGATTCCTACGAATTTGAGGTGTCTGCAGACGCGTCTGCTTGCAGGCTCATTGACAATGCAGTAATTAAAGGTAAATGAAGTTTATAAAAATTAATTTAAGAAGGAAAAGTTTGTTTTTTATACAAAGAAATTCATTCAAAAATCGTCTGGCGCCAGAATATTTTTTTGTATTTCTGCGACGGATAAATCACAATATTCTATCAATTGCGAGTGGTTACTCGCAAGTGCGACTAGCTAGTCGCCGGCAGGACTGACTAGTTGAAACCGCGGCTATCTAATCGCATTTACATACGTTTCTTTTTGTTTGTTTTTCAAAGCTACCCACGAGTGTTTGGTGTCTAAAGACAAGTCTGCTCGCGGGCTGATTGACTGTGTAGCAATTGAAGGTAGCTACAGAACAAAATTATGAATTTAAGATGGAAAAATATGTTTTTTATACATAGAAATTCATTCAAAAATCGTCTGTCGCCAGAGCATTTTTTTTGGGTACTGCGAATTATTACTCACAATATTCTATCAGGCGCGAGTGGCTAGTCGACGGTGCGACTAGCCAGTCGCCGGTGCCACTGGCTACTAGCAGGGGCTACTAGCTAGTAGCAGGCGGGACTGACTAGTCGAAATCGCGGCTAGCTAGTCGCATTTACATGCGTTTTATTTTGTTTTTTTTTTATAGATTCCCACGAGTGTGAGGTGTCAACAGACGCGTCTGCTCGCGCGCTCATTGACAATGCAGTAATTAAAGGTAAATGAAGTTTATAAAAATGAATTTAAGAAGGAAAAGTTTGTTTTTTATACAAAGAAATTTATTCAAAAATCGTCTGGCGCCAGAATAATTTTTTGTATTTCTGCGACGGATAAATCACAATATTCTATCAATTGCGAGTGGTTACTCGCAAGTGCGACTAGCTAGTCGCCGGCGCCACTGACTAGTCGCAGGGGCGACTAGCTAGTAGCAGGCAGGACTGAATAGTTGAAACCGCGGCTATCTAGTCACATTTTCATACGTTTATTTTTGTTTGTTTTTCAAAGCTACCCACGAGTGTTTGGTATCTAAAGACGCGTCTGCTCGCGGGCTGATTGACTGTGTAGCAATTGAAGGTAGCTACAGAACAAAATTATGAATTTAAGATGGAAAAATATGTTTTTTATACATAGAAATTCATTCAAAAATCGTCTGTCGCCAGAGCATTTTTTTGGGGTTCTGCGAATTATTACTCACATTATTCTATCAGGCGCGAGTGGCTAGTCGACGGTGCGACTAGCCAGTCGCCGGTGCCACTGGCTACTAGCAGGGGCGACTAGCTAGTAGCAGGCGGGACTGACTAGTCGAAATCGCGGCTAGCTAGTCGCATTTACATGCGTTTTATTTTGTTTTTTTTTATAGATTCCCACGAGTGTGAGGTGTCAACAGACGCGTCTGCTCGCGCGCTCATTGACAATGCAGTAATTAAAGGTAAATGAAGTTTATAAAAATGAATTTAAGAAGGAAAAGTTTGTTTTTATATAAAGAAATTTATTCAAAAATCGTCTGGCGCCAGAATATTTTTTTGTATTTCTGCGACGGATAAATCACAATATTCTATCAATTGCGAGTGGTTACTCGCAAGTGCGACTAGCTAGTCGCCGGCAGGACTGAATAGTTGGAACCGCAGCTATCTAGTCGCATTTTCTTACTTTCTTTTTGTTTGTATTTCAAAGCTACCCACGAGTGTTTGGTGTCTAAAGACGCGTCTGCTCGCGGGCTGATTGACTCTGTAGTGTTTGAAGGTAGCTACAGAACAAAATTATGAATTTAAGATGGAAAAATATGTTTTTTATACATAGAAATTCATTCAAAAATCGTCTGTCGCCAGAGCATTTTTTTGGGGTTCTGCGAATTATTACTCACAATATTCTATCAGGCGCGAGTGGCTAGTCGACGGTGCGACTAGCCAGTCGCCGGTGCCACTGGCTACTAGCAGGGGCGACTAGCTAGTAGCAGGCGGGACTGACTAGTCGAAATCGCGGCTAGCTAGTCGCATTTACATGCGTTTTATTTTGTTTTTTTTTATAGATTCCCACGAGTGTGAGGTGTCAACAGACGCGTCTGCTCGCGCGCTCATTGACAATGCAGTAATTAAAGGTAAATGAAGTTTATAAAAATGAATTTAAGAAGGAAAAGTTTGTTTTTTATATAAAGAAATTTATTCAAAAATCGTCTGGCGCCAGAATATTTTTTTGTATTTCTGCGACGGATAAATCACAATATTCTATCAATTGCGAGTGGTTACTCGCAAGTGCGACTAGCTAGTCGCCGGCAGGACTGAATAGTTGAAACCGCAGCTATCTAGTCGCATTTTCATACGTTTCTTTTTGTTTGTATTTCAAAGCTACCCACGAGTGTTTGGTGTCTAAAGACGCGTCTGCTCGCGGGCTGATTGACTGTGTAGTAATTGAAGGTAGCTACAGAACAAAATTATGAATTTAAGATGGAAAAATGTGTTTTTTATATATAGAAATTCATTCAAAAATCGTCTGTTGCCAGAGCATTTTTTTGGGGTTCTGCGAATTATTACTCACAATATTCTATCAGGCGCGAGTGGCTAGTCGACGGTGCGACTAGCCAGTCGCCGGTGCCACTGGCTACTAGCAGGGGCGACTAGCTCGTAGCAGGCGGGACTGACTAGTCAAAATCGCGGCTAGCTATTCGCATTTACATGCGTTTAATTGTGTTTTTTTTATAGATTCCTACGAATTTGAGGTGTCTGCAGACGCGTCTGCTTGCAGGCTCATTGACAATGCAGTAATTAAAGGTAAATGCAGTTTATAAAAATGAATTTAAGAAGGAAAACTTTGTTTTATATATAGAAATTCATTCAAAAATCGTCTGGCGCCAGAATATTTTTTTGTAGTTCTGCGACGGATAAATCACAATATTCTATCAAGCGCGAGTGGCTACTCGCAAGTGCGACTAGCTAGTCGCCGGCGCCACTGACTAGTCGCAGGGGCGACTAGCTAGTAGCAGGCGGGACTGACTAGTTGAAACCGCGGCTATCTAATCGCATTTGCATACGTTTCTTTTTGTTTGTTTTCAAAGCTACCCACGAGTGTTTGGTGTCTAAAGACAAGTCTGCTCGCGGGCTGATTGACTGTGTAGCAATTGAAGGTAGCTACAGAACAAAATTATGAATTTAAGATGGAAAAGTTTGTTTTTTATACAAAGAAATTTATTCAAAAATCGTCTGGCGCCAGAATAATTTTTGTATTTCTGCGACGGATAAATCACAATATTCTATCAATTGCGAGTGGTTACTCGCAAGTGCGAATAGCTAGTCGCCGGCGCCACTGACTAGTCGCAGGGGCGACTAGCTAATAGCAGGCAGGACTGAATAGTTGAAACCGCGGCTATCTAGTCACATTTTCATACGTTTATTTTTGTTTGTTTTTCAAAGCTACCCACGAGTGTTTGGTATCTAAAGATGCGTCTGCTCGCGGGCTGATTGACTGTGTAGCAATTGAAGTTAGCTACAGAACAAAATTATGAATTTAAGATGGAAAAATGTGTTTTTTATATATAGAAATTCATTCAAAAATCGTCTGTTGCCAGAGCATTTGTTTGGGGTTCTGCGAATTATTACTCACAATATTCTATCAGGCGCGAGTGGCTAGTCGACGGTGCGACTAGCCAGTCGCCGGTGCCACTGGCTACTAGCAGGGGCGACTAGCTCGTAGCAGGCGGGACTGACTAGTCAAAATCGCGGCTAGCTATTCGCATTTACATGCGTTTAATTTTGTTTTTTTTATAGATTCCTACGAGTTTGAGGTGTCTGCAGACGCGTCTGCTTGCAGGCTCATTGACAATGCTGTAATTAAAGGTAAATGCAGTTTATAAAAATGAATTTAAGAAGGAAAAGTTTGTTTTTTATATAAAGAAATTCATTCAAAAATCGTCTGGCGCCAGAATATTTTTTTGTATTTCTGCGACGGATAAATCACAATATTCTATCAATTGCGAGTGGTTACTCGCAAGTGCGACTAGCTAGTCGGCGGCGCCACTGACAAGTCGCAGGGGCGACTAGCTAGTAGCAGGCGGGACTGACTAGTTGAAACCGCGGCTATCTAATCGCATTTACAAACCTTTCTTTTTGTTTGTTTTTCAAAGCTACCCACGAGTGTTTGGTGTCTATAGACACGTCTGCTCGCGGGCTGATTGACTGTGTAGTAATTGAAGGTAGCTACAGAACAAAATTATGAATTTAAGATGGAAAAATATGTTTTTTATACATAGAAATTCATTCAAAAATCGTCTGTCGCCAGAGCATTTTTTTGGGGTTCTGCGAATTATTACTCACAATATTCTATCAGCCGCGAGTAGCCACTCGCGGCTGATAGAATATTGTGAGTAATAAGTCGACGGTGCGACTAGCCAGTCGCCGGTGCCACTGGCTACTAGCAGGGGCGACTAGCTAGTAGCAGGCGGGACTGACTAGTCGAAATCGCGGCTAGCTATTCGCATTTACATGCGTTTAATTTTGTTTTTTTTTATAGATTCCTACGAGTGTGAGGTGTCTGCAGACGCGTCTGCTGGCGGGCTCATTGACAATGCAGTAATTAAAGGTAAATGAAGTTTATAAAAATGAATTTAAGAAGGAAAAGTTTGTTTTTTATATAAAGAAATTCATTCAAAAATCGTCTGGCGCCAGAATATTTTTTTGTAGTTCTGCGACGGATAAATCACAATATTCTATCAAGCGCGAGTGGCTTCTCGCAAGTGCGACTAGCTAGTCGCCGGCGCCACTGACTAGTCGCAGGGGCGACTAGCTCGTAGCAGGCAGGACTGAATAGTTGAAACCGCGGCTATCTAGTCACATTTTCATACGTTTATTTTTGTTTGTTTTTCAAAGCTACCCACGAGTGTTTGGTATCTAAAGACGCGTCTGCTCGCGGGCTGATTGACTGTGTAGCAATTGAAGGTAGCTACAGAACAAAATTATGAATTTAAGATGGAAAAATGTGTTTTTTATATATAGAAATTCATTCAAAAATCGTCTGTTGCCAGAGCATTTTTTTGGGGTTCTGCGAATTATTACTCACAATATTCTATCAGGCGCGAGTGGCTAGTCGACGGTGCGACTAGCCAGTCGCCGGTGCCACTGGCTACTAGCAGGGGCGACTAGCTCGTAGCAGGCGGGACTGACTAGTCAAAATCGCGGCTAGCTATTCGCATTTACATGCGTTTAATTGTGTTTTTTTTATAGACTCCTACGAGTTTGAGGTGTCTGCAGACGCGTCTGCTTGCAGGCTCATTGACAATGCAGTAACTAAAGGTAAATGCAGTTTATAAAAATGAATTTAAGAAGGAAAACTTTGTTTTATATATAGAAATTCATTCAAAAATCGTCTGGCGCCAGAATATTTTTTTGTAGTTCTGCGACGGATAAATCACAATATTCTATCAAGCGCGAGTGGCTACTCGCAAGTGCGACTAGCTAGTCGGCGGCGCCACTGACTAGTCGCAGGGGCGACTAGCTAGTAGCAGGCGGGACTGACTAGTTGAAACCGCGGCTATCTAATCGCATTTACATACGTTTCTTTTTGTTTGTTTTTCAAAGCTACCCACGAGTGTTTGGTGTCTGAAGACGCGTCTGCTCGCGGGCTGATTGACTGTGTAGTAATTGAAGGTAGCTACAGAACAAAATTATGAATTTAAGATGGAAAAATATGTTTTTTATACATAGAAATTCATTCAAAAATCGTCTGTCGCCAGAGCATTTTTTTGGGGTTCTGCGAATTATTACTCACATTATTCTATCAGGCGCGAGTGGCTAGTCGACGGTGCGACTAGCCAGTCGCCGGTGCCACTGGCTACTAACAGGGGCGACTAGCTAGTAGCAGGCGGGACTGACTAGTCGAAATCGAGGCTAGCTAGTCGCATTTACATGCGTTTTATTTTGTTTTTTTTTTTTAGATTCCCACGAGTGTGAGGTGTCAACAGACGCGTCTGCTCGCGCGCTCATTGACAATGCAGTAATTAAAGGTAAATGAAGTTTATAAAAATGAATTTAAGAAGGAAAAGTTTGTTTTTTATACAAAGAAATTTATTAAAAAATCGTCTGGCGCCAGAATAATTTTTTGTATTTCTGCGACGGATAAATCACAATATTCTATCAATTGCGAGTGGTTACTCGCAAGTGCGACTAGCTAGTCGCCAGCAGGACTGAATAGTTGAAACCGCAGCTATCTAGTCGCATTTTCTTACTTTCTTTTTGTTTGTATTTCAAAGCTACCCACGAGTGTTTGGTGTCTAAAGACGCGTCTGCTCGCGGTCTGATTGACTGTGTAGTAATTGAAGGTAGCTACAGAACAAAATTATGAATTTAAGATGGAAAAATGTGTTTTTTATATATAGAAATTCATTCAAAAATCGTCTGTTGCCAGAGCATTTTTTTGGGGTTCTGCGAATTATTACTCACAATATTCTATCAGGCGCGAGTGGCTAGTCGACGGTGCGACTAGCCAGTCGCCGGTGCCACTGGCTACTAGCAGAGGCGACTAGCTAGTAGCAGGCGGGACTGACTAGTCAAAATCGCGGCTAGCTATTCGCATTTACATGCGTTTAATTTTGTTTTTTTTTATAGATTCCTACGAGTGTGAGGTGTCTGCAGACGCGTCTGCTTGCGGGCTCATTGACAATGCAGTAATTAAAGGTAAATGAAGTTTATAAAAATGAATTTAAGAAGGAAAAGTTTGTTTTTTATATAAAGAAATTCATTCAAAAATCGTCTGGCGCCAGAATATTTTTTTGTAGTTCTGCGACGGATAAATCACAATATTCTATCAAGCGCGAGTGGCTACTCGCAAGTGCGACTAGCTAGTCGCTGGCGCCACTGACTAGTCGCAGGGGTGACTAGCTAGTAGCAGGCGGGACTGACTAGTTGAAACCGCGGCTATCTAATCGCATTTGCATACGTTTCTTTTTGTTTGTTTTCAAAGCTACCCACGAGTGTTTGGTGTCTAAAGACAAGTCTGCTCGCGGGCTGATTGACTGTGTAGCAATTGAAGGTAGCTACAGAACAAAATTATGAATTTAAGATGGAAAAATATGTTTTTTATACATAGAAATTCATTCAAAAATCGTCTGTCGCCAGAGCATTTTTTTGGGGTTCTGCGAATTATTACTCACATTATTCTATCAGGCGCGAGTGGCTAGTCGACGGTGCGACTAGCCAGTCGCCGGTGCCACTGGCTACTAGCAGGGCCTACTAGCTAGTAGCAGGCGGGACTGACTAGTCGAAATCGCGGCTAGCTAGTCGCATTTACATGCGTTTTATTTTGTTTTTTTTTTATAGATTCCCACGAGTGTGAGGTGTCAACAGACGCGTCTGCTCGCGCGCTCATTGACAATGCAGTAATTAAAGGTAAATGAAGTTTATAAAAATGAATTTAAGAAGGAAAAGTTTGTTTTTTATACAAAGAAATTTATTCAAAAATCGTTTGGCGCCAGAATAATTTTTGTATTTCTGCGACGGATAAATCACAATATTCTATCAATTGCGAGTGGTTACTCGCAAGTGCGACTAGCTAGTCGCCGGCGCCACTGACTAGTCGCAGGGGCGACTAGCTAATAGCAGGCAGGACTGAATAGTTGAAACCGCGGCTATCTAGTCACATTTTCATACGTTTATTTTTGTTTGTTTTTCAAAGCTACCCACGAGTGTTTGGTATCTAAAGACGCGTCTGCTCGCGGGCTGATTGACTGTGTAGCAATTGAAGGTAGCTACAGAACAAAATTATGAATTTAAGATGGAAAAATATGTTTTTTATACATAGAAATTCATTCAAAAATCGTCTGTCGCCAGAGCATTTTTTTGGGGTTCTGCGAATTATTACTCACATTATTCTATCAGGCGCGAGTGGCTAGTCGACGGTGCGACTAGCCAGTCGCCGGTGCCACTGGCTACTAACAGGGGCGACTAGCTAGTAGCAGGCGGGACTGACTAGTCGAAATCGAGGCTAGCTAGTCGCATTTACATGCGTTTTATTTTGTTTTTTTTTTTTAGATTCCCACGAGTGTGAGGTGTCAACAGACGCGTCTGCTCGCGCGCTCATTGACAATGCAGTAATTAAAGGTAAATGAAGTTTATAAAAATGAATTTAAGAAGGAAAAGTTTGTTTTTTATACAAAGAAATTTATTAAAAAATCGTCTGGCGCCAGAATAATTTTTTGTATTTCTGCGACGGATAAATCACAATATTCTATCAATTGCGAGTGGTTACTCGCAAGTGCGACTAGCTAGTCGCCGGCAGGACTGAATAGTTGAAACCGCAGCTATCTAGTCGCATTTTCTTACTTTCTTTTTGTTTGTATTTCAAAGCTACCCACGAGTGTTTGGTGTCTAAAGACGCGTCTGCTCGCGGTCTGATTGACTGTGTAGTAATTGAAGGTAGCTACAGAACAAAATTATGAATTTAAGATGGAAAAATGTGTTTTTTATATATAGAAATTCATTCAAAAATCGTCTGTTGCCAGAGCATTTTTTTGGGGTTCTGCGAATTATTACTCACAATATTCTATCAGGCGCGAGTGGCTAGTCGACGGTGCGACTAGCCAGTCGCCGGTGCCACTGGCTACTAGCAGAGGCGACTAGCTAGTAGCAGGCGGGACTGACTAGTCAAAATCGCGGCTAGCTATTCGCATTTACATGCGTTTAATTTTGTTTTTTTTTATAGATTCCTACGAGTTTGAGGTGTCTGCAGACGCGTCTGCTTGCGGGCTCATTGACAATGCAGTAATTAAAGGTAAATGAAGTTTATAAAAATGAATTTAAGAAGGAAAAGTTTGTTTTTTATATAAAGAAATTCATTCAAAAATCGTCTGGCGCCAGAATATTTTTTTGTAGTTCTGCGACGGATAAATCACAATATTCTATCAAGCGCGAGTGGCTACTCGCAAGTGCGACTAGCTAGTCGCTGGCGCCACTGACTAGTCGCAGGGGTGACTAGCTAGTAGCAGGCGGGACTGACTAGTTGAAACCGCGGCTATCTAATCGCATTTGCATACGTTTCTTTTTGTTTGTTTTCAAAGCTACCCACGAGTGTTTGGTGTCTAAAGACAAGTCTGCTCGCGGGCTGATTGACTGTGTAGCAATTGAAGGTAGCTACAGAACAAAATTATGAATTTAAGATGGAAAAATATGTTTTTTATACATAGAAATTCATTCAAAAATCGTCTGTCGCCAGAGCATTTTTTTGGGGTTCTGCGAATTATTACTCACATTATTCTATCAGGCGCGAGTGGCTAGTCGACGGTGCGACTAGCCAGTCGCCGGTGCCACTGGCTACTAGCAGGGCCTACTAGCTAGTAGCAGGCGGGACTGACTAGTCGAAATCGCGGCTAGCTAGTCGCATTTACATGCGTTTTATTTTGTTTTTTTTTTATAGATTCCCACGAGTGTGAGGTGTCAACAGACGCGTCTGCTCGCGCGCTCATTGACAATGCAGTAATTAAAGGTAAATGAAGTTTATAAAAATGAATTTAAGAAGGAAAAGTTTGTTTTTTATACAAAGAAATTTATTCAAAAATCGTTTGGCGCCAGAATAATTTTTGTATTTCTGCGACGGATAAATCACAATATTCTATCAATTGCGAGTGGTTACTCGCAAGTGCGACTAGCTAGTCGCCGGCGCCACTGACTAGTCGCAGGGGCGACTAGCTAATAGCAGGCAGGACTGAATAGTTGAAACCGCGGCTATCTAGTCACATTTTCATACGTTTATTTTTGTTTGTTTTTCAAAGCTACCCACGAGTGTTTGGTATCTAAAGACGCGTCTGCTCGCGGGCTGATTGACTGTGTAGCAATTGAAGGTAGCTACAGAACAAAATTATGAATTTAAGATGGAAAAATATGTTTTTTATACATAGAAATTCATTCAAAAATCGTCTGTCGCCAGAGCATTTTTTTGGGGTTCTGCGAATTATTACTCACAATATTCTATCAGGCGCGAGTGGCTAGTCGACGGTGCGACTAGCCAGTCGCCGGTGCCACTGGCTACTAGCAGGGGCGACTAGCTAGTAGCAGGCGGGACTGACTAGTCGAAATCGCGGCTAGCTATTCGCATTTACATGCGTTTAATTTTGTTTTTTTTTATAGATTCCTACGAGTGTGAGGTGTCTGCAGACGCGTCTGCTGGCGGGCTCATTGACAATGCAGTAATTAAAGGTAAATGAAGTTTATAAAAATGAATTTAAGAAGGAAAAGTTTGTTTTTTATATAAAGAAATTCATTCAAAAATCGTCTGGCGCCAGAATATTTTTTTGTAGTTCTGCGACGGATAAATCACAATATTCTATCAAGCGCGAGTGGCTTCTCGCAAGTGCGACTAGCTAGTCGCCGGCGCCACTGACTAGTCGCAGGGGCGACTAGCTAGTAGCAGGCAGGACTGAATGGTTGAAACCGCGGCTATCTAGTCACATTTTCATACGTTTATTTTTGTTTGTTTTTCAAAGCTACCCACGAGTGTTTGGTATCTAAAGACGCGTCTGCTCGCGGGCTGATTGACTGTGTAGCAATTGAAGGTAGCTACAGAACAAAATTATGAATTTAAGATGGAAAAATGTGTTTTTTATATATAGAAATTCATTCAAAAATCGTCTGTTGCCAGAGCATTTTTTTGGGGTTCTGCGAATTATTACTCACAATATTCTATCAGGCGCGAGTGGCTAGTCGACGGTGCGACTAGCCAGTCGCCGGTGCCACTGGCTACTAACAGGGGCGACTAGCTAGTAGCAGGCGGGACTGACTAGTCGAAATCGAGGCTAGCTAGTCGCATTTACATGCGTTTAATTTTGTTTTTTTTTTATAGATTCCCACGAGTGTGAGGTGTCAACAGACGCGTCTGCTCGCGCGCTCATTGACAATGCAGTAATTAAAGGTAAATGAAGTTTATAAAAATGAATTTATGAAGGTAAAGTTTGTTTTTTATATAAAGAAATTCATTCAAAAATCGTCTGGCGCCAGAATATTTTTTTGTATTTCTGCGACGGATAAATCACAATATTCTATCAATTGCGAGTGGTTACTCGCAAGTGCGACTAGCTAGTCGCCGGCAGGACTGAATAGTTGAAACCGCAGCTATCTAGTCGCATTTTCATACGTTTCTTTTTGTTTGTTTTTCAAAGCTACCCACGAGTGTTTGGTGTCTAAAGACGCGTCTGCTCGCGGGCTGATTGACTGTGTAGTAATTGAAGGTAGCTACAGAACAAAATTATGAATTTAAGATGGAAAAATGTGTTTTTTATATATAGAAATTCATTCAAAAATCGTCTGTTGCCAGAGCATTTTTTTGGGGTTCTGCGAATTATTACTCACAATATTCTATCAGGCGCGAGTGGCTAGTCGACGCTGCGACTAGCCAGTCGCCGGTGCCACTGGCTACTAGCAGGGGCGACTAGCTCGTAGCAGGCGGGACTGACTAGTCAAAATCGCGGCTAGCTATTCGCATTTACATGCGTTTAATTGTGTTTTTTTTATAGATTCCTACGAATTTGAGGTGTCTGCAGACGCGTCTGCTTGCAGGCTCATTGACAATGCAGTAATTAAAGGTAAATGAAGTTTATAAAAATGAATTTAAGAAGGAAAAGTTTGTTTTTTATATAAAGAAATTCATTCAAATTCGTCTGGCGCCAGAATATTTTTTTGTAGTTCTGCGACGGATAAATCACAATATTCTATCAAGCGCGAGTGGCTACTCGCAAGTGCGACTAGCTAGTCGCTGGCGCCACTGACTAGTCGCAGGGGTGACTAGCTAGTAGCAGGCGGGACTGACTAGTTGAAACCGCGGCTATCTAATCGCATTTGCATACGTTTCTTTTTGTTTGTTTTCAAAGCTACCCACGAGTGTTTGGTGTCTAAAGACAAGTCTGCTCGCGGGCTGATTGACTGTGTAGCAATTGAAGGTAGCTACAGAACAAAATTATGAATTTAAGATGGAAAAATATGTTTTTTATACATAGAAATTCATTCAAAAATCGTCTGTCGCCAGAGCATTTTTTTTGGGTACTGCGAATTATTACTCACAATATTCTATCAGGCGCGAGTGGCTAGTCGACGGTGCGACTAGCCAGTCGCCGGTGCCACTGGCTACTAGCAGGGCCTACTAGCTAGTAGCAGGCGGGACTGACTAGTCGAAATCGCGGCTAGCTAGTCGCATTTACATGCGTTTTATTTTGTTTTTTTTTTATAGATTCCCACGAGTGTGAGGTGTCAACAGACGCGTCTGCTCGCGCGCTCATTGACAATGCAGTAATTAAAGGTAAATGAAGTTTATAAAAATGAATTTAAGAAGGAAAAGTTTGTTTTTTATACAAAGAAATTTATTCAAAAATCGTCTGGCGCCAGAATAATTTTTGTATTTCTGCGACGGATAAATCACAATATTCTATCAATTGCGAGTGGTTACTCGCAAGTGCGACTAGCTAGTCGCCGGCGCCACTGACTAGTCGCAGGGGCGACTAGCTAATAGCAGGCAGGACTGAATAGTTGAAACCGCGGCTATCTAGTCACATTTTCATACGTTTATTTTTGTTTGTTTTTCAAAGCTACCCACGAGTGTTTGGTATCTAAAGACGCGTCTGCTCGCGGGCTGATTGACTGTGTAGCAATTGAAGTAAGTTCAGAACAAAATTATGAATTTAAGATGGAAAAATGTGTTTTTTATATATAGAAACTCATTCAAAAATCGTCTGTTGCCAGAGCATTTTTTTGGGGTTCTGCGAATTAGTACTCACAATATTCTATCAGGCGCGAGTGGCTAGTCGACGGTGCGACTAGCCAGTCGCCGGTGCCACTGGCTACTAGCAGGGGCGACTAGCTAGTAGCAGGCGGGACTGACTAGTCGAAATCGCGGCTAGCTAGTCGCATTTACATGCGTTTTATTTTGTTTTTTTTTTATAGATTCCCACGAGTGTGAGGTGTCAACAGATGCGTCTGGTCGCGCTTTCATTGACAATGCTGTAATTAAAGGTAAATGAAGTTTATGAAAATGAATTTAAGAAGGAAAAGTTTGTTTTTTATATAAAGAAATTCATTCAAATTCGTCTGGCGCCAGAATATTTTTTTGTAGTTCTGCGACGGATAAATCACAATATTCTATCAAGCGCGAGTGGCTACTCGCAAGTGCGACTAGCTAGTCGCTGGCGCCACTGACTAGTCGCAGGGGTGACTAGCTAGTAGCAGGCGGGACTGACTAGTTGAAACCGCGGCTATCTAATCGCATTTGCATACGTTTCTTTTTGTTTGTTTTCAAAGCTACCCACGAGTGTTTGGTGTCTAAAGACAAGTCTGCTCGCGGGCTGATTGACTGTGTAGCAATTGAAGGTAGCTACAGACAAAAATTATGAATTTAAGATGGAAAAATATGTTTTTTATACATAGAAATTCATTCAAAAATCGTCTGTCGCCAGAGCATTTTTTTTGGGTTCTGCGAATTATTACTCACAATATTCTATCAGGCGCGAGTGGCTAGTCGACGGTGCGACTAGCCAGTCGCCGGTGCCACTGGCTACTAGCAGGGCCTACTAGCTAGTAGCAGGCGGGACTGACTAGTCGAAATCGCGGCTAGCTAGTCGCATTTACATGCGTTTTATTTTGTTTTTTTTTTATAGATTCCCACGAGTGTGAGGTGTCAACAGACGCGTCTGCTCGCGCGCTCAATGACAATGCAGTAATTAAAGGTAAATGAAGTTTATAAAAATGAATTTAAGAAGGAAAAGTTTGTTTTTTATACAAAGAAATTTATTCAAAAATCGTCTGGCGCCAGAATAATTTTTGTATTTCTGCGACGGATAAATCACAATATTCTATCAATTGCGAGTGGTTACTCGCAAGTGCGACTAGCTAGTCGCCGGCGCCACTGACTAGTCGCAGGGGCGACTAGCTAATAGCAGGCAGGACTGAATAGTTGAAACCGCGGCTATCTAGTCACATTTTCATACGTTTATTTTTGTTTGTTTTTCAAAGCTACCCACGAGTGTTTGGTATCTAAAGACGCGTCTGCTCGCGGGCTGATTGACTGTGTAGCAATTGAAGTAAGTTCAGAACAAAATTATGAATTTAAGATGGAAAAATGTGTTTTTTATATATAGAAACTCATTCAAAAATCGTCTGTTGCCAGAGCATTTTTTTGGGGTTCTGCGAATTAGTACTCACAATATTCTATCAGGCGCGAGTGGCTAGTCGACGGTGCGACTAGCCAGTCGCCGGTGCCACTGGCTACTAGCAGGGGCGACTAGCTAGTAGCAGGCGGGACTGACTAGTCGAAATCGCGGCTAGCTAGTCGCATTTACATGCGTTTTATTTTGTTTTTTTTTTATAGATTCCCACGAGTGTGAGGTGTCAACAGATGCGTCTGGTCGCGCTTTCATTGACAATGCTGTAATTAAAGGTAAATGAAGTTTATGAAAATGAATTTAAGAAGGAAAAGTTTTTTTTTTATATAAAGAAATTCATTCAAAAATCGTCTGGCGCCAGAATATTTTTTTGTATTTCTGCGACGGATAAATCACAATATTCTATCAATTGCAAGTGGTTACTCGCAAGTGCGACTAGCTAGTCGGCGGCGCCACTGACTAGTCGCAAGGGCGACTAGCTAGTAGCAGGCGGGACTGACTAGTTGAAACCGCGGCTATCTAATCGCATTTACAAACGTTTCTTTTTGTTTGTTTTTCAAAGCTACCCACGAGTGTTTGGTGTCTATAGATGCGTCTGCTCGCGGGCTGATTGACTGTGTAGTAATTGAAGGTAGCTACAGAACAAAATTATGAATTTAAGATGGAAAAATATGTTTTTTATACATAGAAATTCATTCAAAAATCGTCTGTCGCCAGAGCATTTTTTTGGGGTTCTGCGAATTATTACTCACAATATTCTATCAGGCGCGAGTGGCTAGTCGACGGTGCGACTAGCCAGTCGCCGGTGCCACTGGCTACTAGCAGGGGCGACTAGCTAGAAGCAGGCGGGACTGACTAGTCGAAATCGCGGCTAGCTATTCGCATTTACATGCGTTTAATTTTGTTTTTTTTTATAGATTCCTACGAGTGTGAGGTGTCTGCAGACGCGTCTGCTGGCGGGCTCATTGACAATGCAGTAATTAAAGGTAAATGAAGTTTATAAAAATGAATTAAAGAAGGAAAAGTTTGTTTTTTATATAAAGAATATCATTCAAAAATCGTCTGGCGCCAGAATATTTTTTTGTAGTTCTGCGACGGATAAATCACAATATTCTATCAAGCGCGAGTGGCTTCTCGCAAGTGCGACTAGCTAGTCGCCGGCGCCACTGACTAGTCGCAGGGGCGACTAGCTAGTAGCAGGCAGGACTGAATAGTTGAAACCGCGGCTATCTAGTCACATTTTCATACGTTTATTTTTGTTTGTTTTTCAAAGCTACCCACGAGTGTTTGGTATCTAAAGACGCGTCTGCTCGCGGGCTGATTGACTGTGTAGCAATTGAAGGTAGCTACAGAACAAAATTATGAATTTAGGATGGAAAAATGTGTTTTTTATATATAGAAATTCATTCAAAAATCGTCTGTTGCCAGAGCATTTTTTTGGGGTTCTGCGAATTATTACTCACAATGTTCTATCAGGCGCGAGTGGCTAGTCGACGGTGCGACTAGCCAGTCGCCGGTGCCACTGGCTACTAGCAGGGGCGACTAGCTCGTAGCAGGCGGGACTGACTAGTCAAAATCGCGGCTAGCTATTCGCATTTACATGCGTTTAATTGTGTTTTTTTTATAGATTCCTACGAGTTTGAGGTGTCTGCAGACGCGTCTGCTTGCAGGCTCATTGACAATGCAGTAACTAAAGGTAAATGCAGTTTATAAAAATGAATTTAAGAAGGAAAACTTTGTTTTTTATATAAAGAAATTCATTCAAATTCGTCTGGCGCCAGAATATTTTTTTGTAGTTCTGCGACGGATAAATCACAATATTCTATCAAGCGCGAGTGGCTACTCGCAAGTGCGACTAGCTAGTCGCCGGCGCCACTGACTAGTCGCAGGGGCGACTAGCTAGTAGCAGGCGGGACTGACTAGTTGAAACCGCGGCTATCTAATCGCATTTACATACGTTTCTTTTTGTTTGTTTTTCAAAGCTACCCACGAGTGTTTGGTGTCTAAAGACAAGTCTGCTCGCGGGCTGATTGACTGCGTAGCAATTGAAGGTAGCTACAGAACAAAATTATGAATTTAAGATGGAAAAATATGTTTTTTATGCATAGAAATTCATTCAAAAATCGTCTGTCGCCAGAGCATTTTTTTTGGGTTCTGCGAATTATTACTCACAATATTCTATCAGGCGCGAGTGGCTAGTCGACGGTGCGACTAGCCAGTCGCCGGTGCCACTGGCTACTAGCAGGGGCGACTAGCTAGTAGTAGGCGGGACTGACTAGTCGAAATCGCGGCTAGCTAGTCGCATTTACATGCGTTTTGTTTTGTTTTTTTTTTATAGATTCCCACGAGTGTGAGGTGTCAACAGACGCGTCTGCTCGCGCGCTCATTGACAATGCAGTAATTAAAGGTAAATGAAGTTTATAAAAATGAATTTAAGAAGGAAAAGTTTGTTTTTTATACAAAGAAATTTATTCAAAAATCGTCTGGCGCCAGAATAATTTTTTGTATTTCTGCGACGGATAAATCACAATATTCTATCAATTGCGAGTGGTTACTCGCAAGTGCGACTAGCTAGTCGGCGGCGCCACTGACTAGTCGCAAGGGCGACTAGCTAGTAGCAGGCGGGACTGACTAGTTGAAACCGCGGCTATCTAATCGCATTTACAAACGTTTCTTTTTGTTTGTTTTTCAAAGCTACCCACGAGTGTTTGGTGTCTATAGACGCGTCTGCTCGCGGGCTGATTGACTGTGTAGTAATTGAAGGTAGCTACAGAACAAAATTATGAATTTAAGATGGAAATATATGTTTTTTATACATAGAAATTCATTCAAAAATCGTCTGTCGCCAGAGCATTTTTTTTGGGTTCTGCGAATTATTACTCACAATATTCTATCAGGCGCGAGTGGCTAGTCGACGGTGCGACTAGCCAGTCGCCGGTGCCACTGGCTACTAGCAGGGGCGACTAGCTAGTAGTAGGCGGGACTGACTAGTCGAAATCGCGGCTAGCTATTCGCATTTACATGCGTTTTATTTTGTTTTTTTTTATAGATTCCCACGAGTGTGAGGTGTCAACAGACGCGTCTGCTTGCGCGCTCATTGACAATGCAGTAATTAAAGGTAAATGAAGTTTATAAAAATGAATTTAAGAAGGAAAAGTTTGTTTTTTATATAAAGAAATTCATTCAAATTCGTCTGGCGCCAGAATATTTTTTTGTAGTTCTGCGACGGATAAATCACAATATTCTATCAAGCGCGAGTGGCTACTCGCAAGTGCGACTAGCTAGTCGCTGGCGCCACTGACTAGTCGCAGGGGTGACTAGCTAGTAGCAGGCGGGACTGACTAGTTGAAACCGCGGCTATCTAATCGCATTTGCATACGTTTCTTTTTGTTTGTTTTCAAAGCTACCCACGAGTGTTTGGTGTCTAAAGACAAGTCTGCTCGCGGGCTGATTGACTGTGTAGCAATTGAAGGTAGCTACAGAACAAAATTATGAATTTAAGATGGAAAAATATGTTTTTTATACATAGAAATTCATTCAAAAATCGTCTGTCGCCAGAGCATTTTTTTGGGGTTCTGCGAATTATTACTCACAATATTCTATCAGGCGCGAGTGGCTAGTCGACGGTGCGACTAGCCAGTCGCCGGTGCCACTGGCTACTAGCAGGGCCTACTAGCTAGTAGCAGGCGGGACTGACTAGTCGAAATCGCGGCTAGCTAGTCGCATTTACATGCGTTTTATTTTGTTTTTTTTTTATAGATTCCCACGAGTGTGAGGTGTCAACAGACGCGTCTGCTCGCGCGCTCATTGACAATGCAGTAATTAAAGGTAAATGAAGTTTATAAAAATGAATTTAAGAAGGAAAAGTTTGTTTTTTATACAAAGAAATTTATTCAAAAATCGTCTGGCGCCAGAATAATTTTTGTATTTCTGCGACGGATAAATCACAATATTCTATCAATTGCGAGTGGTTACTCGCAAGTGCGACTAGCTAGTCGCCGGCGCCACTGACTAGTCGCAGGGGCGACTAGCTAATAGCAGGCAGGACTGAATAGTTGAAACCGCGGCTATCTAGTCACATTTTCATACGTTTATTTTTGTTTGTTTTTCAAAGCTACCCACGAGTGTTTGGTATCTAAAGACGCGTCTGCTCGCGGGCTGATTGACTGTGTAGCAATTGAAGGTAGCTACAGAACAAAATTATGAATTTAAGATGGAAAAATGTGTTTTTTATATATAGAAACTCATTCAAAAATCGTCTGTTGCCAGAGCATTTTTTTGGGGTTCTGCGAATTAGTACTCACAATATTCTATCAGGCGCGAGTGGCTAGTCGACGGTGCGACTAGCCAGTCGCCGGTGCCACTGGCTACTAGCAGGGGCGACTAGCTAGTAGCAGGCGGGACTGACTAGTCGAAATCGCGGCTAGCTAGTCGCATTTACATGCGTTTTATTTTGTTTTTTTTTTATAGATTCCCACGAGTGTGAGGTGTCAACAGATGCGTCTGGTCGCGCTTTCATTGACAATGCTGTAATTAAAAGTAAATGAAGTTTATGAAAATGAATTTAAGAAGGAAAAGTTTTTTTTTTATATAAAGAAATTCATTCAAAAATCGTCTGGCGCCAGAATATTTTTTTGTATTTCTGCGACGGATAAATCACAATATTCTATCAATTGCAAGTGGTTACTCGCAAGTGCGACTAGCTAGTCGGCGGCGCCACTGACTAGTCGCAAGGGCGACTAGCTAGTAGCAGGCGGGACTGACTAGTTGAAACCGCGGCTATCTAATCGCATTTACAAACGTTTCTTTTTGTTTGTTTTTCAAAGCTACCCACGAGTGTTTGGTGTCTATAGACGCGTCTGCTCGCGGGCTGATTGACTGTGTAGTAATTGAAGGTAGCTACAGAACAAAATTATGAATTTAAGATGGAAAAATATGTTTTTTATACATAGAAATTCATTCAAAAATCGTCTGTCGCCAGAGCATTTTTTTGGGGTTCTGCGAATTATTACTCACAATATTCTATCAGGCGCGAGTGGCTAGTCGACGGTGCGACTAGCCAGTCGCCGGTGCCACTGGCTACTAGCAGGGGCGACTAGCTAGTAGCAGGCGGGACTGACTAGTCGAAATCGCGGCTAGCTATTCGCATTTACATGCGTTTAATTTTGTTTTTTTTTATAGATTCCTACGAGTGTGAGGTGTCTGCAGACGCGTCTGCTGGCGGGCTCATTGACAATGCAGTAATTAAAGGTAAATGAAGTTTATAAAAATGAATTAAAGAAGGAAAAGTTTGTTTTTTATATAAAGAATATCATTCAAAAATCGTCTGGCGCCAGAATATTTTTTTGTAGTTCCGCGACGGATAAATCACAATATTCTATCAAGCGCGAGTGGCTACTCGCAAGTGCGACTAGCTAGTCGCCGGCGCCACTGACTAGTCGCAGGGGCGACTAGCTAGTAGCAGGCAGGACTGAATAGTTGAAACCGCGGCTATCTAGTCACATTTTCATACGTTTATTTTTGGTTGTTTTTCAAAGCTACCCACGAGTGTTTGGTATCTAAAGACGCGTCTGCTCGCGGGCTGATTGACTGTGTAGCAATTGAAGGTAGCTACAGAACAAAATTATGAATTTAGGATGGAAAAATGTGTTTTTTATATATAGAAATTCATTCAAAAATCGTCTGTTGCCAGAGCATTTTTTTGGGGTTCTGCGAATTATTACTCACAATGTTCTATCAGGCGCGAGTGGCTAGTCGACGGTGCGACTAGCCAGTCGCCGGTGCCACTGGCTACTAGCAGGGGCGACTAGCTCGTAGCAGGCGGGACTGACTAGTCAAAATCGCGGCTAGCTATTCGCATTTACATGCGTTTAATTGTGTTTTTTTTATAGATTCCTACGAGTTTGAGGTGTCTGCAGACGCGTCTGCTTGCAGGCTCATTGACAATGCAGTAACTAAAGTTAAATGCAGTTTATAAAAATGAATTTAAGAAGGAAAACTTTGTTTTTTATATAAAGAAATTCATTCAAATTCGTCTGGCGCCAGAATATTTTTTTGTAGTTCTGCGACGGATAAATCACAATATTCTATCAAGCGCGAGTGGCTACTCGCAAGTGCGACTAGCTAGTCGCCGGCGCCACTGACTAGTCGCAGGGGTGACTAGCTAGTAGCAGGCGGGACTGACTAGTTGAAACCGCGGCTATCTAATCGCATTTACATACGTTTCTTTTTGTTTGTTTTTCAAAGCTACCCACGAGTGTTTGGTGTCTAAAGACAAGTCTGCTCGCGGGCTGATTGACTGTGTAGCAATTGAAGGTAGCTACAGAACAAAATTATGAATTTAAGATGGAAAAATATGTTTTTTATGCATAGAAATTCATTCAAAAATCGTCTGTCGCCAGAGCATTTTTTTTGGGTTCTGCGAATTATTACTCACAATATTCTATCAGGCGCGAGTGGCTAGTCGACGGTGCGACTAGCCAGTCGCCGGTGCCACTGGCTACTAGCAGGGGCGACTAGCTAGTAGTAGGCGGGACTGACTAGTCGAAATCGCGGCTAGCTAGTCGCATTTACATGCGTTTTATTTTGTTTTTTTTTTATAGATTCCCACGAGTGTGAGGTGTCAACAGACGCGTCTGCTCGCGCGCTCATTGACAATGCAGTAATTAAAGGTAAATGAAGTTTATAAAAATGAATTTAAGAAGGAAAAGTTTGTTTTTTATAGAAAGAAATTTATTCAAAAATCGTCTGGCGCCAGAATAATTTTTTGTATTTCTGCGACGGATAAATCACAATATTCTATCAATTGCGAGTGGTTACTCGCAAGTGCGACTAGCTAGTTGGCGGCGCCACTGACTAGTCGCAAGGGCGACTAGCTAGTAGCAGGCGGGACTGACTAGTTGAAACCGCGGCTATCTAATCGCATTTACAAACGTTTCTTTTTGTTTGTTTTTCAAAGCTACCCACGAGTGTTTGGTGTCTATAGACGCGTCTGCTCGCGGGCTGATTGACTGTGTAGTAATTGAAGGTAGCTACAGAACAAAATTATGAATTTAAGATGGAAAAATATGTTTTTTATGCATAGAAATTCATTCAAAAATCGTCTGTCGCCAGAGCATTTTTTTTGGGTTCTGCGAATTATTACTCACAATATTCTATCAGGCGCGAGTGGCTAGTCGACGGTGCGACTAGCCAGTCGCCGGTGCCACTGGCTACTAGCAGGGGCGACTAGCTAGTAGTAGGCGGGACTGACTAGTCGAAATCGCGGCTAGCTAGTCGCATTTACATGCTTTTTATTTTGTTTTTTTTTTATAGATTCCCACGAGTGTGAGGTGTCAACAGACGCGTCTGCTCGCGCGCTCATTGACAATGCAGTAATTAAAGGTAAATGAAGTTTATAAAAATGAATTTAAGAAGGAAAAGTTTGTTTTTTATATAAAGAAATTCATTCAAATTCGTCTGGCGCCAGAATATTTTTTTGTAGTTCTGCGACGGATAAATCACAATATTCTATCAAGCGCGAGTGGCTACTCGCAAGTGCGACTAGCTAGTCGCTGGCGCCACTGACTAGTCGCAGGGGTGACTAGCTAGTAGCAGGCGGGACTGACTAGTTGAAACCGCGGCTATCTAATCGCATTTGCATACGTTTCTTTTTGTTTGTTTTCAAAGCTACCCACGAGTGTTTGGTGTCTAAAGACAAGTCTGCTCGCGGGCTGATTGACTGTGTAGCAATTGAAGGTAGCTACAGAACAAAATTATGAATTTAAGATGGAAAAATATGTTTTTTATACATAGAAATTCATTCAAAAATCGTCTGTCGCCAGAGCATTTTTTTTGGGTTCTGCGAATTATTACTCACAATATTCTATCAGGCGCGAGTGGCTAGTCGACGGTGCGACTAGCCAGTCGCCGGTGCCACTGGCTACTAGCAGGGCCTACTAGCTAGTAGCAGGCGGGACTGACTAGTCGAAATCGCGGCTAGCTAGTCGCATTTACATGCGTTTTATTTTGTTTTTTTTTTATAGATTCCCACGAGTGTGAGGTGTCAACAGACGCGTCTGCTCGCGCGCTCATTGACAATGCAGTAATTAAAGGTAAATGAAGTTTATAAAAATGAATTTAAGAAGGAAAAGTTTGTTTTTTATACAAAGAAATTTATTCAAAAATCGTCTGGCGCCAGAATAATTTTTGTATTTCTGCGACGGATAAATCACAATATTCTATCAATTGCGAGTGGTTACTCGCAAGTGCGACTAGCTAGTCGCCGGCGCCACTGACTAGTCGCAGGGGCGACTAGCTAATAGCAGGCAGGACTGAATAGTTGAAACCGCGGCTATCTAGTCACATTTTCATACGTTTATTTTTGTTTGTTTTTCAAAGCTACCCACGAGTGTTTGGTATCTAAAGACGCGTCTGCTCGCGGGCTGATTGACTGTGTAGCAATTGAAGGTAGCTACAGAACAAAATTATGAATTTAAGATGGAAAAATGTGTTTTTTATATATAGAAACTCATTCAAAAATCGTCTGTTGCCAGAGCATTTTTTTGGGGTTCTGCGAATTAGTACTCACAATATTCTATCAGGCGCGAGTGGCTAGTCGACGGTGCGACTAGCCAGTCGCCGGTGCCACTGGCTACTAGCAGGGGCGACTAGCTAGTAGCAGGCGGGACTGACTAGTCGAAATCGCGGCTAGCTAGTCGCATTTACATGCGTTTTATTTTGTTTTTTTTTTATAGATTCCCACGAGTGTGAGTTGTCAACAGATGCGTCTGGTCGCGCTTTCATTGACAATGCTGTAATTAAAAGTAAATGAAGTTTATGAAAATGAATTTAAGAAGGAAAAGTTTTTTTTTTATATAAAGAAATTCATTCAAAAATCGTCTGGCGCCAGAATATTTTTTTGTATTTCTGCGACGGATAAATCACAATATTCTATCAATTGCAAGTGGTTACTCGCAAGTGCGACTAGCTAGTCGGCGGCGCCACTGACTAGTCGCAAGGGCGACTAGCTAGTAGCAGGCGGGACTGACTAGTTGAAACCGCGGCTATCTAATCGCATTTACAAACGTTTCTTTTTGTTTGTTTTTCAAAGCTACCCACGAGTGTTTGGTGTCTATAGACGCGTCTGCTCGCGGGCTGATTGACTGTGTAGTAATTGAAGGTAGCTACAGAACAAAATTATGAATTTAAGATGGAAAAATATGTTTTTTATACATAGAACTTCATTCAAAAATCGTCTGTCGCCAGAGCATTTTTTTGGGGTTCTGCGAATTATTACTCACAATATTCTATCAGGCGCGAGTGGCTAGTCGACGGTGCGACTAGCCAGTCGCCGGTGCCACTGGCTACTAGCAGGGGCGACTAGCTAGAAGCAGGCGGGACTGACTAGTCGAAATCGCGGCTAGCTATTCGCATTTACATGCGTTTAATTTTGTTTTTTTTTATAGATTCCTACGAGTGTGAGGTGTCTGCAGACGCGTCTGCTGGCGGGCTCATTGACAATGCAGTAATTAAAGGTAAATGAAGTTTATAAAAATGAATTAAAGAAGGAAAAGTTTGTTTTTTATATAAAGAATATCATTCAAAAATCGTCTGGCGCCAGAATATTTTTTTGTAGTTCCGCGACGGATAAATCACAATATTCTATCAAGCGCGAGTGGCTACTCGCAAGTGCGACTAGCTAGTCGCCGGCGCCACTGACTAGTCGCAGGTGCGACTAGCTAGTAGCAGGCAGGACTGAATAGTTGAAACCGCGGCTATCTAGTCACATTTTCATACGTTTATTTTTGGTTGTTTTTCAAAGCTACCCACGAGTGTTTGGTATCTAAAGACGCGTCTGCTCGCGGGCTGATTGACTGTGTAGCAATTGAAGGTAGCTACAGAACAAAATTATGAATTTAAGATGGAAAAATGTGTTTTTTATATATAGAAATTCATTCAAAAATCGTCTGTTGCCAGAGCATTTTTTTGGGGTTCTGCGAATTATTACTCACAATGTTCTATCAGGCGCGAGTGGCTAGTCGACGGTGCGACTAGCCAGTCGCCGGTGCCACTGGCTACTAGCAGGGGCGACTAGCTCGTAGCAGGCGGGACTGACTAGTCAAAATCGCGGCTAGCTATTCGCATTTACATGCGTTTAATTGTGTTTTTTTTATAGATTCCTACGAGTTTGAGGTGTCTGCAGACGCGTCTGCTTGCAGGCTCATTGACAATGCAGTAACTAAAGTTAAATGCAGTTTATAAAAATGAATTTAAGAAGGAAAACTTTGTTTTTTATATAAAGAAATTCATTCAAATTCGTCTGGCGCCAGAATATTTTTTTGTAGTTCTGCGACGGATAAATCACAATATTCTATCAAGCGCGAGTGGCTACTCGCAAGTGCGACTAGCTAGTCGCCGGCGCCACTGACTAGTCGCAGGGGTGACTAGCTAGTAGCAGGCGGGACTGACTAGTTGAAACCGCGGCTATCTAATCGCATTTACATACGTTTCTTTTTGTTTGTTTTTCAAAGCTACCCACGAGTGTTTGGTGTCTTAAGACAAGTCTGCTCGCGGGCTGATTGACTGTGTAGCAATTGAAGGTAGCTACAGAACAAAATTATGAATTTAAGATGGAAAAATATGTTTTTTATGCATAGAAATTCATTCAAAAATCGTCTGTCGCCAGAGCATTTTTTTTGGGTTCTGCGAATTATTACTCACAATATTCTATCAGGCGCGAGTGGCTAGTCGACGGTGCGACTAGCCAGTCGCCGGTGCCACTGGCTACTAGCAGGGGCGACTAGCTAGTAGTAGGCGGGACTGACTAGTCGAAATCGCGGCTAGCTAGTCGCATTTACATGCGTTTTATTTTGTTTTTTTTTTATAGATTCCCACGAGTGTGAGGTGTCAACAGACGCGTCTGCTCGCGCGCTCATTGACAATGCAGTAATTAAAGGTAAATGAAGTTTATAAAAATGAATTTAAGAAGGAAAAGTTTGTTTTTTATAGAAAGAAATTTATTCAAAAATCGTCTGGCGCCAGAATAATTTTTTGTATTTCTGCGACGGATAAATCACAATATTCTATCAATTGCGAGTGGTTACTCGCAAGTGCGACTAGCTAGTCGGCGGCGCCACTGACTAGTCGCAAGGGCGACTAGCTAGTAGCAGGCGGGACTGACTAGTTGAAACCGCGGCTATCTAATCGCATTTACAAACGTTTCTTTTTGTTTGTTTTTCAAAGCTACCCACGAGTGTTTGGTGTCTATAGACGCGTCTGCTCGCGGGCTGATTGACTGTGTAGTAATTGAAGGTAGCTACAGAACAAAATTATGAATTTAAGATGGAAAAATATGTTTTTTATACATAGAAATTCATTCAAAAATCGTCTGTCGCCAGAGCATTTTTTTGGGGTTCTGCGAATTATTACTCACAATATTCTATCAGGCGCGAGTGGCTAGTCGACGGTGCGACTAGCCAGTCGCCGGTGCCACTGGCTACTAGCAGGGGCGACTAGCTAGAAGCAGGCGGGACTGACTAGTCGAAATCGCGGCTAGCTATTCGCATTTACATGCGTTTAATTTTGTTTTTTTTTATAGATTCCTACGAGTGTGAGGTGTCTGCAGACGCGTCTGCTGGCGGGCTCATTGACAATGCAGTAATTAAAGGTAAATGAAGTTTATAAAAATGAATTTAAGAAGGAAAACTTTGTTTTTTATATAAAGAAATTCATTCAAATTCGTCTGGCGCCAGAATATTTTTTTGTAGTTCTGCGACGGATAAATCACAATATTCTATCAAGCGCGAGTGGCTACTCGCAAGTGCGACTAGCTAGTCGCCGGCGCCACTGACTAGTCGCAGGGGCGACTAGCTAGTAGCAGGCGGGACTGACTAGTTGAAACCGCGGCTATCTAATCGCATTTACATACGTTTCTTTTTGTTTGTTTTTCAAAGCTACCCACGAGTGTTTGGTGTCTAAAGACAAGTCTGCTCGCGGGCTGATTGACTGTGTAGCAATTGAAGGTAGCTACAGAACAAAATTATGAATTTAAGATGGAAAAATATGTTTTTTATGCATAGAAATTCATTCAAAAATCGTCTGTCGCCAGAGCATTTTTTTTGGGTTCTGCGAATTATTACTCACAATATTCTATCAGGCGCGAGTGGCTAGTCGACGCTGCCACTAGCCAGTCGCCGGTGCCACTGGCTACTAGCAGGGGCGACTAGCTAGTAGTAGGCGGGACTGACTAGTCGAAATCGCGGCTAGCTAGTCGCATTTACATGCGTTTTATTTTGTTTTTTTTTTATAGATTCCCACGAGTGTGAGGTGTCAACAGACGCGTCTGCTCGCGCGCTCATTGCCAATGCAGTAATTAAAGGTAAATGAAGTTTATAAAAATGAATTTAAGAAGGAAAAGTTTGTTTTTTATACAAAGAAATTTATTCAAAAATCGTCTGGCGCCAGAATAATTTTTTGTATTTCTGCGACGGATAAATCACAATATTCTATCAATTGCGAGTGGTTACTCGCAAGTGCGACTAGCTAGTCGTCGGCGCCACTGACTAGTCGCAGGGGCGACTAGCTAGTAGCAGGCAGGACTGAATAGTTGAAACCGCGGCTATCTGGTCACATTTTCATACGTTTATTTTTGTTTGTTTTTCAAAGCTACCCACGAGTGTTTGGTATCTAAAGACGCGTCTGCTCGCGGGCTGATTGACTGTGTAGCAATTGAAGGTAGCTACAGAACAAAATTATGAATTTAAGATGGAAAAATATGTTTTTTATACATAGAAATTCATTCAAAAATCGTCTGTCGCCAGTGCATTTTTTTGGGGTTCTGCGAATTATTACTCACATTATTCTATCAGGCGCGAGTGGCTAGTCGACGGTGCGACTAGCCAGTCGCCGGTGCCACTGGCTACTAGCAGGGGCGACTAGCTAGTAGCAGGCGGGACTGACTAG
This sequence comes from Dryobotodes eremita, assembly GCA_917490735.1. Classification (NCBI taxonomy): domain Eukaryota; kingdom Metazoa; phylum Arthropoda; class Insecta; order Lepidoptera; family Noctuidae; genus Dryobotodes; species Dryobotodes eremita. The sequence continues at coordinate 4,098,533 of OU823266.1, forward strand.
TCGAAATCGCGGCTAGCTAGTCGCATTTACATGCGTTTTATTTTGTTGTTTTTTATAGATTCCCACGAGTGTGAGGTGTCAACAGACGCGTCTGCTCGCGCGCTCATTGACAATGCAGTAATTAAAGGTAAATGAAGTTTATAAAAATGAATTTAAGAAGGAAAAGTTTGTTTTTTATAGAAAGAAATTTATTCAAAAATCGTCTGGCGCCAGAATAATTTTTTGTATTTCTGCGACGGATAAATCACAATATTCTATCAATTGCGAGTGGTTACTCGCAAGTGCGACTAGCTAGTCGCCGGCAGGACTGAATAGTTGAAACCGCAGCTATCTAGTCGCATTTTCATACGTTTCTTTTTGTTTGTATTTCAAAGCTACCCACGAGTGTTTGGTGTCTAAAGACGCGCCTGCTCGCGGGCTGATTGACTGTGTAGTAATTGAAGGTAGCTACAGAATAAAATTATGAATTTAAGATGGAAAAATATGTTTTTTATACATAGAAATTCATTCAAAAATCGTCTGTCGCCAGAGCATTTTTTTTGGGTTCTGCGAATTAGTACTCACAATATTCTATCAGGCGCGAGTGGCTAGTCGACGCTGCGACTAGCCAGTCGCCGGTGCCACTGGCTACTAGCAGGGGCGACTAGCTCGTAGCAGGCGGGACTGACTAGTCAAAATCGCGGCTAGCTATTCGCATTTACATGCGTTTAATTGTGTTTTTTTTATAGATTCCTACGAATTTGAGGTGTCTGCAGACGCGTCTGCTTGCAGGCTCATTGATAATGCAGTAATTAAAGGTAAATGAAGTTTATAAAAATGAATTTAAGAAGGAAAAATTTGTTTTTTATATAAAGAAATTCATTCAAATTCGTCTGGCGCCAGAATATTTTTTTGTAGTTCTGCGACGGATAAATCACAATATTCTATCAAGCGCGAGTGGCTACTCGCAAGTGCGACTAGCTAGTCGCCAGCGCCACTCACTAGTCGCAGGGGTGACTAGCTAGTAGCAGGCGGGACTGACTAGTTGAAACCGCGGCTATCTAATCGCATTTGCATACGTTTCTTTTTGTTTGTTTTCAAAGCTACCCACGAGTGTTTGGTGTCTAAAGACAAGTCTGCTCGCGGGCTGATTGACTGTGTAGCAATTGAAGGTAGCTACAGAACAAAATTATGAATTTAAGATGGAAAAATATGTTTTTTATACATAGAAATTCATTCAAAAATCGTCTGTCGCCAGAGCATTTTTTTTGGGTTCTGCGAATTATTACTCACAATATTCTATCAGGCGCGAGTGGCTAGTCGACGGTGCGACTAGCCAGTCGCCGGTGCCACTGGCTACTAGCAGGGCCTACTAGCTAGTAGCAGGCGGGACTGACTAGTCGAAATCGCGGCTAGCTAGTCGCATTTACATGCGTTTTATTTTGTTTTTTTTTTATAGATTCCCACGAGTGTGAGGTGTCAACAGACGCGTCTGCTCGCGCGCTCATTGACAATGCAGTAATTAAAGGTAAATGAAGTTTATAAAAATGAATTTAAGAAGGAAAAGTTTGTTTTTTATACAAAGAAATTTATTCAAAAATCGTCTGGCGCCAGAATAATTTTTGTAGTTCTGCGACGGATAAATCACAATATTCTATCAATTGCGAGTGGTTACTCGCAAGTGCGACTAGCTAGTCGCCGGCGCCACTGACTAGTCGCAGGGGCGACTAGCTAATAGCAGGCAGGACTGAATAGTTGAAACCGCGGCTATCTAGTCACATTTTCATACGTTTATTTTTGTTTGTTTTTCAAAGCTACCCACGAGTGTTTGGTATCTAAAGACGCGTCTGCTCGCGGGCTGATTGACTGTGTAGCAATTGAAGGTAGCTACAGAACAAAATTATGAATTTAAGATGGAAAAATGTGTTTTTTATATATAGAAACTCATTCAAAAATCGTCTGTTGCCAGAGCATTTTTTTGGGGTTCTGCGAATTAGTACTCACAATATTCTATCAGGCGCGAGTGGCTAGTCGACGGTGCGACTAGCCAGTCGCCGGTGCCACTGGCTACTAGCAGGGGCGACTAGCTAGTAGCAGGCGGGACTGACTAGTCGAAATCGCGGCTAGCTAGTCGCATTTACATGCGTTTTATTTTGTTTTTTTTTTATAGATTCCCACGAGTGTGAGGTGTCAACAGATGCGTCTGGTCGCGCTTTCATTGACAATGCTGTAATTAAAGGTAAATGAAGTTTATGAAAATGAATTTAAGAAGGAAAAGTTTGTTTTTTATATAAAGAAATTCATTCAAAAATCGTCTGGCGCCAGAATATTTTTTTGTATTTCTGCGACGGATAAATCACAATATTCTATCAATTGCAAGTGGTTACTCGCAAGTGCGACTAGCTAGTCGGCGGCGCCACTGACTAGTCGCAAGGGCGACTAGCTAGTAGCAGGCGGGACTGACTAGTTGAAACCGCGGCTATCTAATCGCATTTACAAACGTTTCTTTTTGTTTGTTTTTCAAAGCTACCCACGAGTGTTTGGTGTCTATAGACGCGTCTGCTCGCGGGCTGATTGACTGTGTAGTAATTGAAGGTAGCTACAGAACAAAATTATGAATTTAAGATGGAAAAATATGTTTTTTATACATAGAAATTCATTCAAAAATCGTCTGTCGCCAGAGCATTTTTTTGGGGTTCTGCGAATTATTACTCACAATATTCTATCAGGCGCGAGTGGCTAGTCGACGGTGCGACTAGCCAGTCGCCGGTGCCACTGGCTACTAGCAGGGGCGACTAGCTAGAAGCAGGCGGGACTGACTAGTCGAAATCGCGGCTAGCTATTCGCATTTACATGCGTTTAATTTTGTTTTTTTTTATAGATTCCTACGAGTGTGAGGTGTCTGCAGACGCGTCTGCTGGCGGGCTCATTGACAATGCAGTAATTAAAGGTAAATGAAGTTTATAAAAATGAATTAAAGAAGGAAAAGTTTGTTTTTTATATAAAGAATATCATTCAAAAATCGTCTGGCGCCAGAATATTTTTTTGTAGTTCTGCGACGGATAAATCACAATATTCTATCAAGCGCGAGTGGCTACTCGCAAGTGCGACTAGCTAGTCGCCGGCGCCACTGACTAGTCGCAGGGGCGACTAGCTAGTAGCAGGCAGGACTGACTAGTTGAAACCGCGGCTATCTAATCGCATTTACAAACGTTTAATTTTGTTTTTTTTTATAGATTCCTACGAGTGTGAGGTGTCTGCAGACGCGTCTGCTGGCGGGCTCATTGACAATGCAGTAATTAAAGGTAAATGAAGTTTATAAAAATGAATTAAAGAAGGAAAAGTTTGTTTTTTATATAAAGAATATCATTCAAAAATCGTCTGGCGCCAGAATATTTTTTTGTAGTTCTGCGACGGATAAATCACAATATTCTATCAAGCGCGAGTGGCTTCTCGCAAGTGCGACTAGCTAGTCGCCGGCGCCACTGACTAGTCGCAGGGGCGACTAGCTAGTAGCAGGCGGGACTGACTAGTTGAAACCGCGGCTATCTAATCGCATTTACATACGTTTCTTTTTGTTTGTTTTTCAAAGCTACCCACGAGTGTTTGGTGTCTAAAGACAAGTCTGCTCGCGGGCTGATTGACTGTGTAGCAATTGAAGGTAGCTACAGAACAAAATTATGAATTTAAGATGGAAAAATATGTTTTTTATGCATAGAAATTCATTCAAAAATCGTCTGTCGCCAGAGCATTTTTTTTGGGTTCTGCGAATTATTACTCACAATATTCTATCAGGCGCGAGTGGCTAGTCGACGGTGCGACTAGCCAGTCGCCGGTGCCACTGGCTACTAGCAGGGGCGACTAGCTAGTAGCAGGCGGGACTGACTAGTCGAAATCGCGGCTAGCTAGTCGCATTTACATGCGTTTTATTTTGTTTTTTTTTATAGATTCCCACGAGTGTGAGGTGTCAACAGACGCGTCTGCTCGCGCGCTCATTGACAATGCAGTAATTAAAGGTAAATGAAGTTTATAAAAATGAATTTAAGAAGGAAAAGTTTGTTTTTTATACAAAGAAATTTATTCAAAAATCGTCTGGCGCCAGAATAATTTTTTGTATTTCTGCGACGGATAAATCACAATATTCTATCAATTGCGAGTGGTTACTCGCAAGTGCGACTAGCTAGTCGCCGGCAGGACTGAATAGTTGAAACCGCAGCTATCTAGTCGCATTTTCATACGTTTCTTTTTGTTTGTATTTCAAAGCTACCCACGAGTGTTTGGTGTCTAAAGACGCGTCTGCTCGCGGGCTGATTGACTGTGTAGTAATTGAAGGTAGCTACAGAATAAAATTATGAATTTAAGATGGAAAAATATGTTTTTTATACATAGAAATTCATTCAAAAATCGTCTGTCGCCAGAGCATTTTTTTTGGGTTCTGCGAATTAGTACTCACAATATTCTATCAGGCGCGAGTGGCTAGTCGACGCTGCGACTAGCCAGTCGCCGGTGCCACTGGCTACTAGCAGGGGCGACTAGCTCGTAGCAGGCGGGACTGACTAGTCAAAATCGCGGCTAGCTAGTCGCATTTACATGCGTTTTATTTTGTTTTTTTTTTATAGATTCCCACGAGTGTGAGGTGTCAACAGACGCGTCTGCTCGCGCGCTCATTGACAATGCAGTAATTAAAGGTAAATGAAGTTTATAAAAATGAATTTAAGAAGGAAAAGTTTGTTTTTTATACAAAGAAATTTATTCAAAAATCGTCTGGCGCTAGAATATTTTTTTGTAGTTCTGCGACGGATAAATCACAATATTCTATCAATTGCGAGTGGTTACTCGCAAGTGCGACTAGCTAGTCGCCGGCGCCACTGACTAGTCGCAGGGGCGACTAGCTAATAGCAGGCAGGACTGAATAGTTGAAACCGCGGCTATCTAGTCACATTTTCATACGTTTATTTTTGTTTGTTTTTCAAAGCCACCCACGAGTGTTTGGTATCTAAAGACGCGTCTGCTCGCGGGCTGATTGACTGTGTAGCAATTGAAGGTAGCTACAGAACAAAATTATGAATTTAAGATGGAAAAATGTGTTTTTTATATATAGAAACTCATTCAAAAATCGTCTGTTGCCAGAGCATTTTTTTGGGGTTCTGCGAATTAGTACTCACAATATTCTATCAGGCGCGAGTGGCTAGTCGACGGTGCGACTAGCCAGTCGCCGGTGCCACTGGCTACTAGCAGGGGCGACTAGCTAGTAGCAGGCGGGACTGACTAGTCGAAATCGCGGCTAGCTAGTCGCATTTACATGCGTTTTATTTTGTTTTTTTTTTATAGATTCCCACGAGTGTGAGGTGTCAACAGATGCGTCTGGTCGCGCTTTCATTGACAATGCTGTAATTAAAGGTAAATGAAGTTTATGAAAATGAATTTAAGAAGGAAAAGTTTTTTTTTTATAATAGGTCTTTACCTATGAAATTGCCGTTTTGTATGAAAAAATTTAAACGAATTTTTTTCATGAATTTTTTATTTGTATTAATCGAAGTAATCACCCATGCAATCAATGCATCTTTGCCATCGCAGTGGCAGTTTATTGATGCCCTTCTTAAAGAAATCAGCTGGACGGGAGGCAACAAATTCTTCAAAGGCATTTTGTACTGCCTCTCGGGTATTAAATTTTTTTCCCGCCAAGAAGTTATCCAAATTCTGGAAAAAGTAGTAGTCTGTAGGCGCAAGGTCTGGTGAGTAGGGCGGATGACGGAGAGCTTCCAACCCCAGTTCTTGCAACTTGGAGACCGTCTGCTGTGCAGTATGAGGTCGCGCGTTGTCGTGCAGGAGCAGCGGAGACGAGCGATTGACCAATGCTGGTTGGAGATGCGCCAGCTTCTCCATCATTGTGTTCAGTTCTTCACAGTACACATCTGCAGTAATGCTCACCCCGTTTGGTAAGAAGCTGTGATGAATCACACCGGCGCTAGACCACCAAACAGTGACCATCACTTTTCTAGGGGTAAGTTTTCGTTTAGGGCATTGTTTAGGTGCTGAACCAGGATCCAACCAACTTGCTGAGCGCTTACGGTTATCAAACAGAATCCATTTTTCATCGCAGGTAACAATGCGGTTCAAAATTCCTTCATTTGTGTGTCTGTTGAGCAGTGCAAGGCACGTCTCGACGCGTACTTCGCGCTGGCGATCATTGAGTTCGTGGGGCACCCATTTGTCAAGCTTTTTTACCTTGCCAATTTGACGCAAATGGACCAATATTGTTTTGACGCTAACGTCGAAAGCTGCTGCTAATTCAGCCGTAGATTGTGTATCATCAGCTTCCACAATCGCCTTTAATTCGTCATTGTCGACCAAAGTCTTCGGACGACCGCGAGGTTCATTTTTCAGGTCGAAATTTCCAGAACGGAAGCGAGCAAACCAATAACAGGTGGTGCGTTGGTTTGTAGAGTTAGCTCCGTAAACGTCGTTGATGTTGCGTGCCGCTTGTGCCGCGTTGCTGCCACGACGGTACTCATATTCCATAATTACTCGAATTTTTAACATATCCATGATGACGAAAAAGATTGAAATGCGATGAAAATGTAACACTAATCAATAAAGAAATGACTACTTTTAGAAAAAAAAATCCATGTTTTTAAAATAAAATTAATTTGAAATTAGAATTCATAGCCAAACAAAAATTATTTTGATTTGAAATGGCCAGTACTGCAGAACGGCAATTTCATAGGTAAAGACCTAATATAAAGAAATTCATTCAAAAATCGTCTGGCGCCAGAATATTTTTTTGTATTTCTGCGACGGATAAATCACAATATTCTATCAATTGCAAGTGGTTACTCGCAAGTGCGACTAGCTAGTCGGCGGCGCCACTGACTAGTCGCAAGGGCGACTAGCTAGTAGCAGGCAGGACTGAATAGTTGAAACCGCGGCTATCTGGTCACATTTTAATACGTTTATTTTTGTTTGTTTTTCAAAGCTACCCACGAGTGTTTGGTATCTAAAGACGCGTCTGCTCGCGGGCTGATTGACTGTGTAGCAATTGAAGGTAGCTACAGAACAAAATTATGAATTTAAGATGGAAAAATATGTTTTTTATACATAGAAATTCATTCAAAAATCGTCTGTCGCCAGTGCATTTTTTTGGGGTTCTGCGAATTATTACTCACATTATTCTATCAGGCGCGAGTGGCTAGTCGACGGTGCGACTAGCCAGTCGCCGGTGCCACTGGCTACTAGCAGGGGCGACTAGCTAGTAGCAGGCGGGACTGACTAGTCGAAATCGCGGCTAGCTAGTCGCATTTACATGCGTTTTATTTTGTTTTTTTTTATAGATTCCCACGAGTGTGAGGTGTCAACAGACGCGTCTGCTCGCGCGCTCATTGACAATGCAGTAATTAAAGGTAAATGAAGTTTATAAAAATGAATTTAAGAAGGAAAAGTTTGTTTTTTATAGAAAGAAATTTATTCAAAAATCGTCTGGCGCCAGAATAATTTTTTGTATTTCTGCGACGGATAAATCACAATATTCTATCAATTGCGAGTGGTTACTCGCAAGTGCGACTAGCTAGTCGCCGGCAGGACTGAATAGTTGAAACCGCAGCTATCTAGTCGCATTTTCATACGTTTCTTTTTGTTTGTATTTCAAAGCTACCCACGAGTGTTTGGTGTCTAAAGACGCGTCTGCTCGCGGGCTGATTGACTGTGTAGTAATTGAAGGTAGCTACAGAATAAAATTATGAATTTAAGATGGAAAAATATGTTTTTTATACATAGAAATTCATTCAAAAATCGTCTGTCGCCAGAGCATTTTTTTTGGGTTCTGCGAATTAGTACTCACAATATTCTATCAGGCGCGAGTGGCTAGTCGACGCTGCGACAAGCCAGTCGCCGGTGCCACTGGCTACTAGTAGGGGCGAAAAGCTAGTAGCAGGCGGGACTGACTAGTCGAAATCGCGGCTAGCTAGTCGCATTTACATGCGTTTTATTTTGTTATTTTTTATAGATTCCCACGAGTGTGAGGTGTCAACAGACGCGTCTGCTCGCGCGCTCATTTACAATGCAGTAATTAAAGGTAAATGAAGTTTATAAAAATGAATTTAAGAAGGAAAAGTTTGTTTTTTATAGAAAGAAATTTATTCAAAAATCGTCTGGCGCCAGAATAATTTTTTGTATTTCTGCGACGGATAAATCACAATATTCTATCAAGCGCGAGTGGCTACTCGCAAGTGCGACAAGCTAGTCGCCGGCGCCACTGATTAGTCGCAGGGGCGACTAGCTAGTAGCAGGCGGGACTGACTAGTTGAAACCGCGGCTATCTAATCGCATTTTCATACGTTTCTTTTTGTTTGTATTTCAAAGCTACCCACGATTGTTTGGTGTCTAAAGACGCGTCTGCTCGCGGTCTGATTGAATGTGTAGTAATTGAAGGTAGCTACAAAACAAAATTATGAATTTAAGATGGAAAAATGTGTTTTTTATATATAGAAACTCATTCAAAAATCGTCTGTTGCCAGAGCATTTTTTTGGGGTTCTGCGAATTAGTACTCACAATATTCTATCAGGCGCGAGTGGCTAGTCGACGGTGCGACTAGCCAGTCGCCGGTGCCACTGGCTACTAGCAGGGGCGACTAGCTAGTAGCAGGCGGGACTGACTAGTCGAAATCGCGGCTAGCTAGTCGCATTTACATGCGTTTTATTTTGTTTTTTTTTATAGATTCCCACGAGTGTGAGGTGTCAACAGATGTGTCTGCTCGCGCTTTCATTGACAATGCTGTAATTAAAGGTAAATGAAGTTTATAAAAATGAATTTAAGAAGGAAAAGTTTGTTTTTTATATAAAGAAATTTATTCAAAAATCGTCTGGCGCCAGAATATTTTTTTGTATTTCTGCGACGGATAAATCACAATATTCTATCAATTGCGAGTGGTTACTCGCAAGTGCGACTAGCTAGTCGCCGGCAGGACTGAATAGTTGAAACCGCAGCAATCTAGTCGCATTTTCATACGTTTATTTTTGTTTGTTTTTCAAAGCTACCCACGAGTGTTTGGTGTCTAAAGACGCGTCTGCTCGCGGGCTGATTGACTGTGTAGTAATTGAAGGTAGCTACAGAACAAAATTATGAATTTAAGTAGGAAAAATATGTTTTTTATACATAGAAATTCATTCAAAAATCGTCTGTCGCCAGAGCATTTTTTTTGGGTTCTGCGAATTATTACTCACAATATTCTATCAGGCGCGAGTGGCTAGTCGACGCTGCGACAAGCCAGTCCCCGGTGCCACTGGCTACTAGAAGGGGCCAAAAGCTAGTAGCAGGCGGGACTGACTAGTCGAAATCGCGGCTAGCTAGTCGCAATTACATGCGTTTTATTTTGTGTTTTTTTATAGATTCCTACGAGTGTGAGGTGTCTGCAGATGCGTCTGCTTGCGGGCTCATTGACAATTCAGTAATTAAAGGTAAATGCAGTTTATAAAAATGAATTTAAGAAGGAAAACTTTGTTTTATATATAGAAATTCATTCAAAAATCGTCTGGCGCCAGAATATTTTTTTGTATTTCTACGACGGATAAATCACAATATTCTATCAATTGCGAGTGGTTACTCGCAAGTGCGACTAGCTAGTCGCCGGCGCCACTGACTAGTCGCAGGGGCGACTAGCTAGTAGCAGGCAGGACTGAATAGTTGAAAGCGCGGCTATCTAATCGCATTTTCATACGTTTCTTTTTGTTTGTTTCTCAAAGCTACCCACGAGTGTTTGGTATCTAAAGACGCGTCTGCTCGTGGGCTGATTGACTGTGTAGTAATTGAAGGTAGCTACAGAACAAAATTATGAATTTAAGATGGAAAAATATGTTTTTTATACATAGAAATTCATTCAAAAATAGTCTGTCGCCAGAGCATTTTTTTGGGGTTCTGCGAATTATTACTCACATTATTCTATCAGGCGCGGGTGGCTAGTCGACGCTGCGACAAGCCAGTCGCCGGTGCCACTGGCTACTAGCAGGGGCGACTAGCTAGTAGCAGGCGGGACTGACTAGTCGAAATCGCGGCCAGCTAGTCGCATTTACATGCGTTTTATTTTGTTTTTTTTTATAGATTCCTACGAGTGTGAGGTGTCTGCAGACGCGTCTGCTTGCGGGCTCATTGACAATTCAGTAATTAAAGGTAAATGCAGTTTATAAAAATGAATTTAAGAAGGAAAACTTTGTTTTATATATAGAAATTCATTCAAAAATCGTCTGGCGCCAGAATATTTTTTTGTAGTTCTGCGACGGATAAATCACAATATTCTATCAAGCGCTAGTGGCTACTCGCAAGTGCGACTAGCTAGTCGCCGGCGCCACTGACTAGTCGCAGGGGCGACTAGCTAGTAGCAGGCGGGACTGACTAGTCGAAATCGCGGCTAGCTAGTCGCAGTTACATGGGTTTTATTTTGTTTTTTTTTTATAGATTCCTACGAGTGTGAGGTGTCTGCAGACGCGTCTGCTTGCGGGCTCATTGACAATTCAGTAATTAAAGGTAAATGCAGTTTATAAAAATGAATTTAAGAAGGAAAACTTTGTTTTATATATAGAAATTCATTCAAAAATCGTCTGGCGCCAGAATATTTTTTGTATTTCTACGACGGATAAATCACAATATTCTATCAATTGCGAGTGGTTACTCGCAAGTGCGACTAGCTAGTCGCCGGCGCCACTGACTAGTCGCAGGGGCGACTACCTAGTAGCAGGCAGGACTGAATAGTTGAAACCGCGGCTATCTAGTCGCATTTTCATACGTTTCTGTTTGTTGGTTTTTCAAAGCTACCCACGAGTGTTTGGTATCTAAAGACGCGTCTGCTCGCGGGCTAATTGACTGTGTAGCAATTGAAGGTAGCTACAGAACAAAATTATGAATTTAAGATGGAAAAATATGTTTTTTATACATAGAAATTCATTCAAAAATCGTCTGGCGCCAGAGCATTTTTTTTGGGTTCTGCGAATTATTACTCACATTATTCTATCAGGCGCGAGTGGCTAGTCGACGCTGCGACAAGCCAGTTGCCGGTGCCACTGGCTACTAGTAGGGGCGAAAAGCTAGTAGCAGGCGGGACTGACTAGTCGAAATCGCGGCTAGCTAGTCGCATTTACATGCGTTTTATTTTGTTTTTTTTTTTATAGATTCCCACGAGTGTGAGGTGTCAACAGACGCGTCTGCTCGCGCGCTCATTGACAATGCAGTAATTAAAGGTAAATGAAGTTTATAAAAATGAATTTAAGAAGGAAAAGTTTGTTTTTTATACAAAGAAATTCATTCAAAAATCGTCTGGCGCCAGAATATTTTTTTGTATTTCTGCGACGGATAAATCACAATATTCTATCAATTGCGAGTGGTTACTCGCAAGTGCGACTAGCTAGTCGTCGGCGCCACTGACTAGTCGCAGGGGCGACTAGCTAGTAGCAGGCAGGACTGAATAGTTGAAACCGCGGCTATCTGGTCACATTTTCATACGTTTATTTTTGTTTGTTTTTCAAAGCTACCCACGAGTGTTTGGTATTTAAAGACGCGTCTGCTCGCGGGCTGATTGACTGTGTAGCAATTGAAGGTAGCTACAAAACAAAATTATGAATTTAAGATGGAAAAATATGTTTTTTATACATAGAAATTCATTCAAAAATCGTCTGTCGCCAGTGCATTTTTTTGGGGTTCTGCGAATTATTACTCACATTATTCTATCAGGCGCGAGTGGCTAGTCGACGGTGCGACTAGCCAGTCGCCGGTGCCACTGGCTACTAGCAGGGGCGACTAGCTAGTAGCAGGCGGGACTGACTAGTCGAAATCGCGGCTAGCTAGTCGCATTTACATGCGTTTTATTTTGTTTTTTTTTTATAGATTCCCACGAGTGTGAGGTGTCAACAGACGCGTCTGCTCGCGCGCTCATTGACAATGCAGTAATTAAAGGTAAATGAAGTTTATAAAAATGAATTTAAGAAGGAAAAGTTTGTTTTTTATACAAAGAAATTTATTCAAAAATCGTCTGGCGCCAGAATAATTTTTTGTATTTCTGCGACGGATAAATCACAATATTCTATCAATTGCGAGTGGTTACTCGCAAGTGCGACTAGCTAGTCGTCGGCGCCACTGACTAGTCGCAGGGGCGACTAGCTAGTAGCAGTCAGGACTGAATAGTTGAAACCGCGGCTATCTGGTCACATTTTCATACGTTTATTTTTGTTTGTTTTTCAAAGCTACCCACGAGTGTTTGGTATCTAAAGACGCGTCTGCTCGCGGGCTGATTGACTGTGTAGCAATTGAAGGTAGCTACAGAACAAAATTATGAATTTAAGATGGAAAAATATGTTTTTTATGCATAGAAATTCATTCAAAAATCGTCTGTCGCCAGAGCATTTTTTTTGGGTTCTGCGAATTATTACTCACAATATTCTATCAGGCGCGAGTGGCTAGTCGACGGTGCGACTAGCCAGTCGCCGGTGCCACTGGCTACTAGCAGGGGCTACTAGCTAGTAGCAGGCGGGACTGACTAGTCGAAATCGCGGCTAGCTAGTCGCATTTACATGCGTTTTATTTTGTTTTTTTTTTATAGATTCCCACGAGTGTGAGGTGTCAACAGACGCGTCTGCTCGCGCGCTCATTGACAATGCAGTAATTAAAGGTAAATGAAGTTTATAAAAATGAATTTAAGAAGGAAAAGTTTGTTTTTTATACAAAGAAATTTATTCAAAAATCGTCTGGCGCCAGAATAATTTTTTGTATTTCTGCGACGGATAAATCACAATATTCTATCAATTGCGAGTGGTTACTCGCAAGTGCGACTAGCTAGTCGTCGGCGCCACTGACTAGTCGCAGGGGCGACTAGCTAGTAGCAGGCAGGACTGAATAGTTGAAACCGCGGCTATCTGGTCACATTTTCATACGTTTATTTTTGTTTGTTTTTCAAAGCTACCCACGAGTGTTTGGTATCTAAAGACGCGTCTGCTCGCGGGCTGATTGACTGTGTAGCAATTGAAGGTAGCTACAAAACAAAATTATGAATTTAAGATGGAAAAATATGTTTTTTATACATAGAAATTCATTCAAAAATCGTCTGTCGCCAGTGCATTTTTTTGGGGTTCTGCGAATTATTACTCACATTATTCTATCAGGCGCGAGTGGCTAGTCGACGGTGCGACTAGCCAGTCTCCGGTGCCACTGGCTACTAGCAGGGGCGACTAGCTAGTAGCAGGCGGGACTGACTAGTCGAAATCGCGGCTAGCTAGTCGCATTTACATGCGTTTTATTTTGTTTTTTTTTATAGATTCCCACGAGTGTGAGGTGTCAACAGACGCGTCTGCTCGCGCGCTCATTGACAATGCAGTAATTAAAGGTAAATGAAGTTTATAAAAATGAATTTAAGAAGGAAAAGTTTGTTTTTTATAGAAAGAAATTTATTCAAAAATCGTCTGGCGCCAGAATAATTTTTTGTATTTCTGCGAAGGATAAATCACAATATTCTATCAATTGCGAGTGGTTACTCGCAAGTGCGACTAGCTAGTCGCCGGCAGGACTGAATAGTTGAAACCGCAGCTATCTAGTCGCATTTTCATACGTTTCTTTTTGTTTGTATTTCAAAGCTACCCACGAGTGTTTGGTGTCTAAAGACGCGTCTGCTCGCGGGCTGATTGACTGTGTAGTAATTGAAGGTAGCTACAGAATAAAATTATGAATTTAAGATGGAAAAATATGTTTTTTATACATAGAAATTCATTCAAAAATCGTCTGTCGCCAGAGCATTTTTTTTGGGTTCTGCGAATTAGTACTCACAATATTCTATCAGGCGCGAGTGGCTAGTCGACGCTGCGACAAGCCAGTCGCCGGTGCCACTGGCTACTAGTAGGGGCGAAAAGCTAGTAGCAGGCGGGACTGACTAGTCGAAATCGCGGCTAGCTAGTCGCATTTACATGCGTTTTATTTTGTTTTTTTTTATAGATTCCCACGAGTGTGAGGTGTCAACAGACGCGTCTGCTCGCGCGCTCATTGACAATGCAGTAATTAAAGGTAAATGAAGTTTATAAAAATGAATTTAAGAAGGAAAAGTTTGTTTTTTATAGAAAGAAATTTATTCAAAAATCGTCTGGCGCCAGAATAATTTTTTGTATTTCTGCGACGGATAAATCACAATATTCTATCAATTGCGAGTGGTTACTCGCAAGTGCGACTAGCTAGTCGCCGGCAGGACTGAATAGTTGAAACCGCAGCTATCTAGTCGCATTTTCATACGTTTCTTTTTGTTTGTATTTCAAAGCTACCCACGAGTGTTTGGTGTCTAAAGACGCGTCTGCTTGCGGTCTGATTGACTGTGTAGTAATTGAAGGTAGCTACAGAACAAAATTATGAATTTAAGATGGAAAATGTGTTTTTTATATATAGAAACTCATTCAAAAATCGTCTGTTGCCAGAGCATTTTTTTGGGGTTCTGCGAATTAGTACTCACAATATTCTATCAGGCGCGAGTGGCTAGTCGACGGTGCGACTAGCCAGTCGCCGGTGCCACTGGCTACTAGCAGGGGCCACTAGCTAGTAGCAGGTGGGACTGACTAGTCGAAATCGCGGCTAGCTAGTAGCATTTACATGCGTTTTATTTTGTTTTTTTTTTATAGATTCCCACGAGTGTGAGGTGTCAACAGATGCGTCTGGTCGCGCTTTCATTGAAAATGCTGTAATTAAAGGTAAATGAAGTTTATGAAAATGAATTTAAGAAGGAAAAGTTTTTTTTTTATATAAAGAAATTCATTCAAAAATCGTCTGGCGCCAGAATATTTTTTTGTATTTCTGCGACGGATAAATCACAATATTCTATCAATTGCGAGTGGTTACTCGCAAGTGCGACTACCTAGTCGCCGGCAGGACTGAATAGTTGAAACCGCAGCTATCTAGTCGCATTTTCATACGTTTCTTTTTGTTTGTATTTCAAAGCTACCCACGAGTGTTTGGTGTCTAAAGACGCGTCTGCTCGCGGTCTGATTGACTGTGTAGTAATTGAAGGTAGCTACAGAAAAAAATTATGAATTTAAGATGGAAAAATGTGTTTTTTATATATAGAAATTCATTCAAAAATCGTCTGTTGCCAGAGCATTTGTTTGGGGTTCTGCGAATTATTACTCACAATATTCTATCAGGCGCGAGTGGCTAGTCGACGGTGCGACTAGCCAGTCGCCGGTGCCACTGGCTACTAGCAGGGGCGACTAGCTCGTAGCAGGCGGGACTGACTAGTCAAAATCGCGGCTAGCTATTCGCATTTACATGCGTTTAATTTTGTTTTTTTTATAGATTCCTACGAGTTTGAGGTGTCTGCAGACGCGTCTGCTTGCGGGCTCATTGACAATGCAGTAATTAAAGGTAAATGCAGTTTATAAAAATGAATTTAAGAAGGAAAACTTTGTTTTATATATAGAAATTCATTCAAAAATCGTCTGGCGCCAGAATATTTTTTTGTAGTTCTGCGACGGATAAATCACAATATTCTATCAGGCGCGAGTGGCTAGTCGACGGTGCGACTAGCCAGTCGCCGGTGCCACTGGCTACTAGCAGGGGCGACTAGCTAGTAGCAGGCGGGACTGACTAGTTGAAACCGCGGCTATCTAATCGCATTTACATACGTTTCTTTTTGTTTGTTTTTCAAAGCTACCCACGAGTGTTTGGTGTCTAAAGACGCGTCTGCTCGCGGGCTGATTGACTGTGTAGTAATTGAAGGTAGCTACAGAAAAAAATTATGAATTTAAGATGGAAAAATGTGTTTTTTATATATAGAAATTCATTCAAAAATCGTCTGTTGCCAGAGCATTTGTTTGGGGTTCTGCGAATTATTACTCACAATATTCTATCAGGCGCGAGTGGCTAGTCGACGGTGCGACTAGCCAGTCGCCGGTGCCACTGGCTACTAGCAGGGGCGACTAGCTCGTAGCAGGCGGGACTGACTAGTCAAAATCGCGGCTAGCTATTCGCATTTACATGCGTTTAATTTTGTTTTTTTTATAGATTCCTACGAGTTTGAGGTGTCTGCAGACGCATCTGCTTGCGGGCTCATTGACAATGCAGTAATTAAAGGTAAATGCAGTTTATAAAAATGAATTTAAGAAGGAAAACTTTGTTTTATATATAGAAATTCATTCAAAAATCGTCTGGCGCCAGAATATTTTTTTGTAGTTCTGCGACGGATAAATCACAATATTCTATCAGGCGCGAGTGGCTAGTCGTCGGTGCGACTAGCCAGTCGCCGGTGCCACTGGCTACTAGCAGGGGCGACTAGCTAGTAGCAGGCGGGACTGACTAGTTGAAACCGCGGCTATCTAATCGCATTTACATACGTTTCTTTTTGTTTGTTTTTCAAAGCTACCCACGAGTGTTAGGTGTCTAAAGACGCGTCTGCTTGCGGGCTGATTGACTGTGTAGTAATTGAAGGTAGCTACAGAACAAAATTATGAATTTAAGATGGAAAAATATGTTTTTTATACATAGAAATTTATTCAAAAATCGTCTGTCGCCAGAGCATTTTTTTGGGGTTCTGCGAATTATAACTCACAATATTCTATCAGGCGCGAGTGGCTAGTCGACGGTGCGACTAGCCAGTCGCCGGTGCCACTGGCTACTAGCAGGGGCGACTAGCTAGTAGCAGGCGGGACTGACTAGTCGAAATCGCGGCTAGCTAGTCGCATTTACATGCGTTTTATTTTGTTTTTTTTTTATAGATTCCCACGAGTGTGAGGTGTCAACAGATGCGTCTGGTCGCGCTTTCATTGAAAATGCTGTAATTAAAGGTAAATGAAGTTTATGAAAATGAATTTAAGAAGGAAAAGTTTTTTTTTTATATAAAGAAATTCATTCAAAAATCGTCTGGCGCCAGAATATTTTTTTGTATTTCTGCGACGGATAAATCACAATATTCTATCAATTGCGAGTGGTTACTCGCAAGTGCGACTACCTAGTCGCCGGCAGGACTGAATAGTTGAAACCGCAGCTATCTAGTCGCATTTTCATACGTTTCTTTTTGTTTGTATTTCAAAGCTACCCACGAGTGTTTGGTGTCTAAAGACGCGTCTGCTCGCGGGCTGATTGACTGTGTAGTAATTGAAGGTAGCTACAGAATAAAATTATGAATTTAAGATGGAAAAATATGTTTTTTATACATAGAAATTCATTCAAAAATCGTCTGTCGCCAGAGCATTTTTTTTGGGTTCTGCGAATTAGTACTCACAATATTCTATCAGGCGCGAGTGGCTAGTCGACGCTGCGACAAGCCAGTCGCCGGTGCACTGGCTACTAGTAGGGGCGAAAAGCTAGTAGCAGGCGGGTCTGACTAGTCGAAATCGCGGCTAGCTAGTCGCATTTACATGCGTTTTATTTTGTTTTTTTTTATAGATTCCCACGAGTGTGAGGTGTCAACAGACGCGTCTGCTCGCGCGCTCATTGACAATGCAGTAATTAAAGGTAAATGAAGTTTATAAAAATGAATTTAAGAAGGAAAAGTTTGTTTTTTATAGAAAGAAATTTATTCAAAAATCGTCTGGCGCCAGAATAATTTTTTGTATTTCTGCGACGGATAAATCACAATATTCTATCAATTGCGAGTGGTTACTCGCAAGTGCGACTAGCTAGTCGCCGGCAGGACTGAATAGTTGAAACCGCAGCTATCTAGTCGCATTTTCATACGTTTCTTTTTGTTTGTATTTCAAAGCTACCCACGAGTGTTTGGTGTCTAAAGACGCATCTGCTCGCGGGCTGATTGACTGTGTAGTAATTGAAGGTAGCTACAGAATAAAATTATGAATTTAAGATGGAAAAATATGTTTTTTATACATAGAAATTCATTCAAAAATCGTCTGTCGCCAGAGCATTTTTTTTGGGTTCTGCGAATTATGCCACTGGCTACTAGCAGGGGCGACTAGCTAGTAGCAGGCGGGACTGACTAGTCGAAATCGCGGCTAGCTAGTCGCATTTACATGCGTTTTATTTTGTTTTTTTTTTATAGATTCCCACGAGTGTGAGGTGTCAACAGACGCGTCTGCTCGCGCGCTCATTGACAATGCAGTAATTAAAGGTAAATGAAGTTTATAAAAATGAATTTAAGAAGGAAAAGTTTGTTTTTTATAGAAAGAAATTTATTCAAAAATCGTCTGGCGCCAGAATAATTTTTTGTATTTCTGCGAAGGATAAATCACAATATTCTATCAATTGCGAGTGGTTACTCGCAAGTGCGACTAGCTAGTCGCCGGCAGGACTGAATAGTTGAAACCGCAGCTATCTAGTCGCATTTTCATACGTTTCTTTTTGTTTGTATTTCAAAGCTACCCACGAGTGTTTGGTGTCTAAAGACGCGTCTGCTCGCGGGCTGATTGACTGTGTAGTAATTGAAGGTAGCTACAGAATAAAATTATGAATTTAAGATGGAAAAATATGTTTTTTATACATAGAAATTCATTCAAAAATCGTCTGTCGCCAGAGCATTTTTTTTGGGTTCTGCGAATTAGTACTCACAATATTCTATCAGGCGCGAGTGGCTAGTCGACGCTGCGACAAGCCAGTCGCCGGTGCCACTGGCTACTAGTAGGGGCGAAAAGCTAGTAGCAGGCGGGACTGACTAGTCGAAATCGCGGCTAGCTAGTCGCATTTACATGCGTTTTATTTTGTTTTTTTTTATAGATTCCCACGAGTGTGAGGTGTCAACAGACGCGTCTGCTCGCGCGCTCTTTGACAATGCAGTAATTAAAGGTAAATAAAGTTTATAAAAATGAATTTAAGAAGGAAAAGTTTGTTTTTTATAGAAAGAAATTTATTCAAAAATCGTCTGGCGCCAGAATAATTTTTTGTATTTCTGCGACGGATAAATCACAATATTCTATCAATTGCGAGTGGTTACTCGCAAGTGCGACTAGCTAGTCGCCGGCAGGACTGAATAGTTGAAACCGCAGCTATCTAGTCGCATTTTCATACGTTTCTTTTTGTTTGTATTTCAAAGCTACCCACGAGTGTTTGGTGTCTAAAGACGCGTCTGCTCGCGGTCTGATTGACTGTGTAGTAATTGAAGGTAGCTACAGAACAAAATTATGAATTTAAGATGGAAAAATGTGTTTTTTATATATAGAAACTCATTCAAAAATCGTCTGTTGCCAGAGCATTTTTTTGGGGTTCTGCGAATTAGTACTCACAATATTCTATCAGGCGCGAGTGGCTAGTCGACGGTGCGACTAGCCAGTCGCCGGTGCCACTGGCTACTAGCAGGGGCGACTAGCTAGTAGCAGGCGGGACTGACTAGTCGAAATCGCGGCTAGCTAGTCGCATTTACATGCGTTTTATTTTGTTTTTTTTTTATAGATTCCCACGAGTGTGAGGTGTCAACAGATGCGTCTGGTCGCGCTTTCATTGACAATGCTGTAATTAAAGGTAAATGAAGTTTATGAAAATGAATTTAAGAAGGAAAAGTTTTTTTTTTATATAAAGAAATTCATTCAAAAATCGTCTGGCGCCAGAATATTTTTTTGTATTTCTGCGACGGATAAATCACAATATTCTATCAATTGCGAGTGGTTACTCGCAAGTGCGACTACCTAGTCGCCGGCAGGACTGAATAGTTGAAACCGCAGCTATCTAGTCGCATTTTCATACGTTTCTTTTTGTTTGTATTTCAAAGCTACCCACGAGTGTTTGGTGTCTAAAGACGCGTCTGCTCGCGGTCTGATTGACTGTGTAGTAATTGAAGGTAGCTACAGAAAAAAATTATGAATTTAAGATGGAAAAATGTGTTTTTTATATATAGAAATTATTTCAAAAATCGTCTGTTGCCAGAGCATTTGTTTGGGGTTCTGCGAATTATTACTCACAATATTCTATCAGGCGCGAGTGGCTAGTCGACGGTGCGACTAGCCAGTCGCCGGTGCCACTGGCTACTAGCAGGGGCGACAAGCTCGTAGCAGGCGGGACTGACTAGTCAAAATCGCGGCTAGCTATTCGCATTTACATGCGTTTAATTTTGTTTTTTTTATAGATTCCTACGAGTTTGAGGTGTCTGCAGACGCATCTGCTTGCGGGCTCATTGACAATGCAGTAATTAAAGGTAAATGCAGTTTATAAAAATGAATTTAAGAAGGAAAACTTTGTTTTATATATAGAAATTCATTAAAAAATCGTCTGGCGCCAGAATATTTTTTTGTAGTTCTGCGACGGATAAATCACAATATTCTATCAAGCGCGAGTGGCTACTCGCAAGTGCGACTAGCTAGTCGCCGGCGCCACTGATTAGTCGCAGGGGCGACTAGCTAGTAGCAGGCGGGACTGACTAGTTGAAACCGCGGCTATCTAATCGCATTTACATACGTTTCTTTTTGTTTGTTTTTCAAAGCTACCCACGAGTGTTTGGTGTCTAAAGACGCGTCTGCTCGCGGGCTGATTGACTGTGTAGTAATTGAAGGTAGCTACAGAACAAAATTATGAATTTAAGATGGAAAAATATGTTTTTTATACATAGAAATTTATTCAAAAATCGTCTGTCGCTAGAGCATTTTTTTGGGGTTCTGCGAATTATAACTCACAATATTCTATCAGGCGCGAGTGGCTAGTCGACGGTGCGACTAGCCAGTCGCCGGTGCCACTGGCTACTAGCAGGGGCGACTAGCTAGTAGCAGGCGGGACTGACTAGTCGAAATCGCGGCTAGCTAGTCGCATTTACATGCGTTTTATTTTGTTTTTTTTTTATAGATTCCCACGAGTGTGAGGTGTCAACAGATGCGTCTGCTCGCGCTTTCATTGACAATGCTGTAATTAAAGGTAAATGAAGTTTATAAAAATGAATTTAAGAAGGAAAAGTTTGTTTTTTATATAAAGAAATTTATTCAAAAATCGTCTGGCGCCAGAATAATTTTTTGTATTTCTGCGACGGATAAATCACAATATTCTATCAATTGCGAGTGGTTACTCGCAAGTGCGACTAGCTAGTCGCCGGCAGGACTGAATAGTTGAAACCGCAGCTATCTAGTCGCATTTTCATACGTTTCTTTTTGTTTGTATTTCAAAGCTACCCACGAGTGTTTGGTGTCTAAAGACGCGTCTGATCGCGGGCTGATTGACTGTGTAGTAATTGAAGGTAGCTACAGAATAAAATTATGAATTTAAGATGGAAAAATATGTTTTTTATACATAGAAATTCATTCAAAAATCGTCTGTCGCCAGAGCATTTTTTTTGGGTTCTGCGAATTATGCCACTGGCTACTAGCAGGGGCGACTAGCTAGTAGCAGGCGGGACTGACTAGTCGAAATCGCGGCTAGCTAGTCGCATTTACATGCGTTTTATTTTGTTTTTTTTTATAGATTCCCACGAGTGTGAGGTGTCAACAGACGCGTCTGCTCGCGCGCTCATTGACAATGCAGTAATTAAAGGTAAATGAAGTTTATAAAAATGAATTTAAGAAGGAAAAGTTTGTTTTTTATACAAAGAAATTTATTCAAAAATCGTCTGGCGCCAGAATAATTTTTTGTATTTCTGCGACGGATAAATCACAATATTCTATCAATTGCGAGTGGTTACTCGCAAGTGCGACTAGCTAGTCGCCGGCAGGACTGAATAGTTGAAACCGCAGCTATCTAGTCGCATTTTCATACGTTTCTTTTTGTTTGTATTTCAAAGCTACCCACGAGTGTTTGGTGTCTAAAGACGCGTCTGCTCGCGGTCTGATTGACTGTGTAGTAATTGAAGGTAGCTACAGAACAAAATTATGAATTTAAGATGGAAAAATGTGTTTTTTATATATAGAAACTCATTCAAAAATCGTCTGTTGCCAGAGCATTTTTTTGGGGTTCTGCGAATTAGTACTCACAATATTCTATCAGGCGCGAGTGGCTAGTCGACGGTGCGACTAGCCAGTCGCCGGTGCCACTGGCTACTAGCAGGGGCGACTAGCTAGTAGCAGGCGGGACTGACTAGTCGAAATCGCGGCTAGCTAGTCGCATTTACATGCGTTTTTTTTTGTTTTTTTTTTATAGATTCCCACGAGTGTGAGGTATCAACAGATGCGTCTGCTCGCGCTTTCATTGACAATGCTGTAATTAAAGGTAAATGAAGTTTATAAAAATGAATTTAAGAAGGAAAAGTTTGTTTTTTATATAAAGAAATTTATTCAAAAATCGTCTGGCGCCAGAATATTTTTTTGTATTTCTGCGACGGATAAATCACAATATTCTATCAATTGCGAGTGGTTACTCGCAAATGCGACTAGCTAGTCGCCGGCGCCACTGACTAGTCGCAGGGGCGACTAGCTAGTAGCAGGCAGGACTGAATAATTGAAAGCGCGGCTATCTAATCGCATTTTCATACGTTTCTTTTTGTTTGTTTCTCAAAGCTACCCACGAGTGTTTGGTATCTAAAGACGCGTCTGCTCGTGGGCTGATTGACTGTGAGTAGGGTAATATTGGGCATTCTATGCCACTGTCGGCAAGTAGCTCGGCTAGTGCGCCTCGCTACGCGCCAGTGGCATAGCATGCCCAATATTGAACGATCGACTCAACTGTAGAGTAAATTACTGTACTCACCTAGAGATCTTGCGAGTTATACCACTGGCCGCCAGTAGCTGGACGAGTTCGCATTGCTACATGACTGTAGCGTAGAAAACCGAATAATGAACGATCGCTTCCATACCTATTCTCCTCAACCAATGATCTTGCGAGTCTATCATCGCTCTAACGATCGCTCTATCGCAAAAAAGATTGCGGTACTGTTTCAGTTTATAAATATTAATGTAACAAATACATTTACTCATTGCCAATCAGTTTGTTTCCAAGTGTAATCATGAAGTTTGTAAAGCAACCACAATCGCTGAATGTTAAAACAATCTGCGAGGATGTTTGTACGACTAGTTTTCGTCATGGAGAATTGTTGCCTAACTCAGTTCGATGTATCATTTGCGGACCATCCAATTGTGGAAAAACCAATTTATTGATTGGTTTACTCATACACGAAAATGGATTAAGATTTGAAAATGTTTATGTTTATTCGAAAACTCTGTACCAACCCAAATACATTTTTTTAGAAAAAGTTTTACAACGAGTGCCAGGTATTTCACTCCAGAAATATCATGGAAATGAGGAAGTGCTAAGAGTTCAAGACGCAAAACCTAACTCTGTGATAATATTTGATGATGTTGCTTGCGAAAATCAAGATAGCATGCGTGATTATTTTGCAATGGGAAGACACAAGTTCATCGATTGTTTTTATCTAAATCAAACTTATAGTAAAATCCCTAAGCAGTTAGTAAGAGACAACGCGAACTTAATCATACTTTTTAAACAAGATGACATTAATTTGCGTCATATTTATGAAGAACATGTCAACACTGATATGACATGGGCTGAATTTCGTGAAATGTGTTCCAAAATATGGAATGAGCCCTTCAATTATGTAGTAATTAATAAAGATTGTTTAAAAAATAAAGGATGTTATAGAAACAAATTTGACACCTTTGTAGTCTTTGATTAAGAATATGGTTATTTAAGTCCGTTACCTTCGATATATTATTATTCTTCAGACATCGCTTAATCAATCACTATCGGTTCGTTTTTTGCAATGGAAAAATCGCTAAAAAGACAAATAGTAGTTGCCGTCGACGCTGTTAAGAAAAAAGTACGAAAAATGAGAGATGTTGAGATTAACAATCAGCAAACACTGGAATCCGTTTTCAAGCCTGTAACAGAACCACTGAACCAGATTGCTAATGTCAGTAAGCAGACTTCTTTCCTGTGTCCTACAAAAAATGAAGAACTGCCGTTTATCGATAAAACTTTGCAGAATGAAGAAGCCAATGATAATAAAGACAATACAGACGAATATGAATCTGATATCGAAAGTGACTCTTCATATAAATCATTAGTTGAAAACAACCCAAGTCGCGACACGTCATCCTGGTCAGTTTCCTCAGAAGCACTGTCAGATATTCCTTTTGGTGTCAGAGTAGAGAACGGGAAATTGATGTTAGGTTCTGCTCGTATAACGATCAGCGATGAGTATATCACTGTAGCTGGACGCAAATACCGAAATACGTCTGGTTTGAAACAGTTGTTATTGAAGAAGAACGTAGATTTAAGCATGGTTACAGAGAGTGACATGCAGCATTATAAGTCAATGCTACTTAATACAAACGCACATCGACGAGACTATGAGCCGGATAAACCAATAAAAAGTAATAAAGGTCAAAAGTATATGCAAGTTATTAAGCCTATTTTCAAACTACAAAGTACAATTCAGACCCCTCAATCAAAGGGAAAAGGGCTACCCTTGACAAAAATGTGGAAGAAAAAGGTCGATTTTGTATATTGGGACGATCCAAATGAACTGGTGGATAGGTTAAAATTATTAATTGCATCTCGAGATGCTGGTAACACCGGATTAGATAATGAAATTATATCTATTATTGAAGAATTACGTGAAAGTAAAATTATAAATAAATAAAACATCTATGTATTTAAAAATGTAAGTTCATTTTATTTTAAACCTCACAACACAATACACCTTAAACATGAACGTAGATAAATTCGGACATTATATTCATAAAAGAATGCGATTATCAGAGTTATTTGAAATCAATGAAAGAACATTATTAAAATCAGAAAACGGAGATTTTGATTTAAAAACATCAAGACTGAGAGGAATTAAAAATCCAGTAGAAGCTGCCGATGCAGTGAACAAGGATTATGTAGATCGATTAAGTGCTAATATGATAAAAGAATTTAATACAATTATTGGTACATTGCGTTCTCAAATCATGAAAGATGCAAAGGGTACTGTTCAAACTACTTTAAAAGCCGAGATACCTGCGATAGTAAGTCATTTGCAAGATAAGTTTTATACTAAAGCTGAGGTTGATAAATTACTTCAAAAAACTCAGTAATGGCAAAACAGCAAATTGTTAATGAAATACATAAAGCAGCACGAAGAAATTTCCTTAGACGTCCTGTCATTCTAAAGGGAATTGATGACTTGTGGCAAGCTGATCTGATGGACATGCAAAACCTAAAGAAATATAATAAAGGTTACAATTACATTTTAGTGGTGATTGACTGCTTCTCAAAGTATGCTTGGACAGAGCCATTAAAAACAAAAAATAAACTTGATGTTACTCATGCATTTCAACAAATATTGATTAACAGCAAACGCAAACCTGATAATTTACAAACGGATATGGGAACAGAGTTTTATAACAACTCATTTCAGATGCTTATGAAGTCATACAATATTAACCATTACTCATCATTTTCTACCAAAAAAGCTTCGATTGTAGAGCGGTTGATTAAAACTATTAAAAATAAATTATATAAATATTTTAGTCTGAATGGAAACTATAAATGGTTAGGTTTACCGTTACAAGTTACATTAAAGATATATAACAACACAAAACATCGAACAATTAGAGTTAAACCAATCGAAGTGAATAAAGCTAATATGTCAGTTATAGAAGAAAATATAAAAAAATCATTTAAACGTGCACCTATTTGTAGAAAACCTAAGTTTAAAGTGGGTGATTTTGTTCGGATCAGTAAATACAAACACCAGTTTGAGAAAGGTTATACACCTAATTGGTCAAGTGAAATATTTACCATAAAAAAGATTAATTTTACCATACCTGTAACATATCATTTAGAAGATCAGCGAAAGCAAGCTATATTGGGAACCTTTTACGAACAAGAACTTCAAAAATCGAAATATCCTGGGGTTTATTTGATAGAAAGAGTTTTAAAAAGAAAAGGATCAAAAATTTTCGTGAAATGGTTGGGTCTAAACAATGAAGAAAACAGTTGGATTGACAAAACTGCAATCGTAGGTTAAAATAATATTAATATAAACATTATTTTTGCACTATTTCCATCATTACAATTCGGACAATGCAAGGTGGTGAACTGGTTAATACATTAATTAATAATCTACCGTTCGAACTTCATTTGCCTGGTTATAATTATTGCGGACCAGGAACAAAACTCGAGAAACGATTACAACGAGGTGATCGCGGTGTGAATAAGCTAGACGAAGCTTGTATGCATCACGACATTGCCTATGCAAACCATACAGACTTACCCAATCGCCACAAAGCCGATTTACAACTATTAAATATGGCTAAACAAAGACTTAAGTCGAAAGATGCTGGAAAAGGTGAAAAACTGAGTTCATGGATAGTGAGCAAAGTTATGAAAGCCAAACTGAAATCTGGTTCCGGCGTTAAAACGTTTAAATGTTTCGTGTCAAAAATAAGATCAACGATCAAGAAACTGAACCCAAAGGATAGCAAAACATTAATCAACGTTGCTTACGCAGCGGCAAAAAAATTATTTCCAAAAATCTCAAAAATTCGAGTACCGCGAGTGATACCATTACCAAAGACTGGAGGAATTCTACCTTTAATCCCAATTTTTGCTGGTTTATCGGCTCTAGGTACTTTAGCTGGTGGTGCAGCGGGTATTGCAAAAACTGTTAACGATTACAAAGCTGGTCAGCAAAATTTGCAAGAAACAGTACGACACAATAAGGCTATGGAGTCTTTAAAGTTAGGCAAGGGTTTATACATTAAGTCACATAAAAATGGTAAAGGTTTATTTATAAAATCTTCAAAAAACTAAGAAACAAGCTACCTAATCGTCCTCTAACTAATGTAGATATCCAAAAGGATGCACGTAACATCCCCTACTTTCGAGGAGTCTACATGAAGGATCAATTACCAAGGATGCCAAAACGGATTGAATGTGGTGTCGTTAACTTGGATAATTATAAGAATGTTGGGACACATTGGGTAGCTTATGTTAAAGTTAACAACTATTGTGAATATTTTGATAGCTTTGGGGATTTGAAACCTCCATTGGAACTAATGCGATATTTTAAGAAATGTAATGTTTTTTATAACTATACTAGATATCAGAAATTTAACACAGAAAACTGTGGACACTTATGTTTAGAATATCTAAGGACTTTTTGGAATAAAAACGTATAAAAATTATGATTTTCTTTTATTTCAACCATTTACAATATGTCACTCACATTGTCAATAACTGGAAACTCGTCAACTTTATCTACGTACTATCCTGACACATTGCAACTAAATGAATGGTATGAATGTGCCTTATTGCATTTCTCAACATTTAATTCTATTCCAAACATTGATAAAACGAATAATAAGTTCTATTATGGCTCTAACAAAGTTATTGAAATACCAGAAGGCACCTACGAATTGCAAGATATTAATGATTACTTAAAATCTAAAATTGAAGATGCATCAATCAAACTCCAGTGCAATAACAATACATTAAAAACTACTGTATTCTGTACAAAAAACATAAATTTTAATAAAGAAGATACTATCAGAAAATTATTAGGTTTTAATAAGCAGATCTTGGAACCAAATAAATGGCATGTATCACAGTTTCCAGTCAACATTTTACCTACGACAGTGATCAGGATCGAATGTGATATCGTAAGCGGCTCGTACACAAACGGAAAACCGAGTCACATAATTCACGAATTCGCACTTAACGTACCTCCTGGCTATAGGATTATAGAAATTCCGAAAAACGCAATATACTTTCCAATCAACCAAAATAACATAAGCTGCATACATATCCGGTTGTTAGATATAAATAACCGCTTAATAAATCTACGTGGTGAAGAAGTGCAGCTGTATTTACATCTTAGAAGAAAAAAATGATTGATTACAATAAATATGTGCATCAACAAATTCAAAATATCAGTCCCGCTCAAGCACCCAACCAAATAAGAGCTCGCCGTAAGAAGAAAATAAAATTAACTAAAGACAACAAGGCATTTCTCAAAGTGATCGGTTTGCTAAAATGAATATCTTAGACGTTTTATCCGCTCCGACTTATGATAATACGGTTGAAGGAATTGAATTTCATTCTTACAAGCCCTATGTAACTAGTTTCAATAGAAACGATGAAATTCGCATACCTATTAACCAACAGGACTTGTACATCCTTCCATCAGCGAGTACCTTGTATTTGGAAGGATCCGTTATCGTTAGCAAAAAGGACATGAAAGATAAAGCCACTAGTGTTCATTTTACGAATAATGCTCTACTCTACTTGTTTCAAGATATAAGGTACGAGCTAAATGGAGTGGAAATTGATAGAATAAAAAATGCTGGCGTAACTACCACCATGAAATCGTTAATATCAATGAATGAGAATGAATCAAAGACATCGAATTCGTGGGGCTGGAATATCGATGGTACAAAAAACATTAACGGAGGTAATTTTTCTGCTTCTATACCACTCTGTAACATCATCGGTTTCGCAGAGGATTTCAAGAAAGTCGTGATAAATAGTAGGCACGAACTGATATTGCTACGAAGTAACACTAACCTGAATGCTGTAAAACTTAACACCGGTGAAATTGTAGAAGACGTTCAGATAAATAAAATCATTTGGCGCGTACCACACGTTAAAGTGTCTGACAAAGAGAAAATAAATTTGCTGAAACTATTAGAAAAAGATCGACCACTCCAGATGATATTCAGAAATTGGGATCTGTACGAATATCCGGCTTTACCTAAAACTACAAAACATACCTGGTCAATCAAAACATCCTCGCAAATAGAGAAACCAAGATATATTATTATGGGACTACAGACAAATAGAAAAAACAATGGCAGTTCTGATATGTCTCAATTTGATCATTGTCATGTTCGTGATGTTAGAGTGTACCTCAACTCTACTTACTTCCCATATGAAAACCTAAATGTGAGTTTCGCGAATAACAGAATCGCTTTATTATACGAGCAATACATCAGATTTCAACAGTCTTATTACGGGCGTCGACCGGAGCCCTTATTAAGTGAAAAACAATTTAAAGATTTGGCGCCACTATTTGTCATCGATTGCTCTAGACAAGCTGATAATGTAAAGACAGGTCCTATTGTGGACGTAAGAGTGGAAATTGAGAGTGATTCGGAAATACCAGATCAAACTTCTGCGTATTGTCTTATATTGAACGACTGTATTATTGAATATAAACCTTTAAGTAATACTGTGAGAAAAATATCATGAATCCGAATACTGTCATTGTAGATGTTCAAGGGTTTAAAGACCTGTACAATAACTTTATAATAAAAGAGTTAGCTTTTGCTACCCGTGATTATACCCAAACATTTTTAATAAAACCACCATACTTGTTTAAACACTTAACAAGTGACGAAAAGAGGCAAGTTAAATGGCTGGAAAGAAACAGAGGTATTTATTGGAACGAAGGGTATATCGACTATAGAGAATTTCGTCGTATAATCGCTCTCTATCTAGAAAATAAGGAAATCGTTGTTAATGGTTTGGAGAAAGTAAAGTGGATAAAGGAACTTTGTGAGAACTGTAAAGTATCAGACCTTGTGACCGAAAAATGTCCTAACTTCTTTATTTTACATAAAACATACTGTGAAGGAAAAACTAATCTAAATTGTAATAATCATTTAAAGCATTGTGCTCTTAAAAATGTGTTATGTATAAGAAAGTATTTAAAGTTATAAATGTGTACCTACTTTTAAGGTTTCATGAATAAAAAATAATTTGTATAGTAAAACTGCTTTTATTTTGTTAAACATCCAACACGTCTTCAAATAAAACAATCCACTTTAAAACTAAATAAAACAGCGTAATACTCGTAAGTACTAAGTATTTACCTAAACAAGTGCTTACGCAACCAGTTAAAAACTAAAAATCACTATCTATTAAAGATTTAGATATTTTTTTAACTAAAGATTCAGTTTCGTCCATAACATTGTCGATAGCGTCTTTAACAATGTATTGAGCACTTATAATAACGTTCTCACTGTCACTGTCACTGGTTTGCGGATTGCTATTGCACAGATCTACGACTGATATTTTAATTAATTTGATCCCTCGTCGCTGTAATCGGCTCATCACAAAAGATTTAGTTGGATTTTGCTTCTTCGACTTTTCCCTGCATCGTTGTTTTGATTTCTTTTCTTTCGTCACTTGTTTGCTGTGCTCGGGTTCGTTGTGAAGCGTTTCGGAGAATCCTTCATAAGGATTTTGAGCGTACTGGCTGAACATAATATCGGATTCTGTAATCTGGAAAGAAATAGACACTCATTAATTGTAAACTTAAACGTAGACGTTGATATAGTGATGCATAAACGAATTGTCAGCGGGTCAAAATATTCATAGCAGATTCACTAATAACTGTGAGCAAAATTGCTGCGAATTCAATCGCTAGTTACTAAACAATATAAAAATAAATTGGGAAACTTACCGATGACATGCTCGCAAAAAGTACAAAACTGTGTGCTTAGTACAAGTACTCAAGATGAGTATTATTTGGTAAATGGCAAAAAAAAAAAAAAACCATTGCAATCATTCACAATTTAGATTAGAATGTTAACTAAGCATTTGTGAGGGCAATGCACTATTGTGTATTTGTAGTAGGTATTTTGTATGATCAGCGTTATGCAATTGACGTAAACATGGCTCTTCGCTATTTGTATAATCAGTCTTATTGTATTACGTACAAAATACATTTTACCTCTGACAAATGAACGATTCAAGTTTCAACATGCACTTATTGAATCTTGGTCGGGTTTCATTTTATTTAACCAACTACAAAAAGGAGGATGATGTTTTAAAACATAAATTAAACAAGTAGTCATAATCATTCACATTTTATTTATATTTTTACATTAACTTAGGTTTTTAAAACTATGAATTATATATAACTTACATTAAAAAGTTACCTAGGTATATTTTTAAGAACTATATTAAGATTAGGATATTACTTATGTTACATAAATTATATTCGAACTCTATTACTAATTAGCTTAATCATAAAATTAATTTTCGCTCTTTAAAATAAGTGAGTGACCCCAGGCTCGCGTTGATATTCGATCTACAGATATTGATCGTTTATCATCATTTCGAGATAAGGCAATTTTGTTGACACTCTTAGTAAATATTTCGTGCTTTATGGATTTAAACATAATATTTTTTCTACGAATAATTCCACCATCTAATAAAATATTTTCATAATCTAATATATTTAAGTCTCTTACTACACTTGATTTTACTCCTTTTGCTTTTTTAATGATTTTATCGACTGTTTTTATTGAGTAAAGTTTTGACCTCAAACCAACAAAATCTGAGATATATTTTCCTCCCATTTCGTCTTTGAACAAACCTGGAACTTTTTTGTTCATAATTGGTATGTTAAAATCATTTTTATCATCATAGTTACTGGTGTCGAAATATTGCAAAAAATTATACTTCAAGTCACGATAAAAATCAAACGTGAATATTTTATAGACAAACGAATCAGTATCTGTATAACACAGCTGCACTCGGTCTTCATAAAAAGGTTTTACAATATTGTAATGAAAGTCATACATATGTGTCTTAGAAAGTTCTAATACAGTGAATCCAATATAAATAGGTTTGTCTAAAATAATTTGGTCAGGTTTCATTTGTATTGCAACTAAGTTTTCAGTTAGAATAGAAGCGCTATGGAAATAGGGGTTGGCTACAAGTCTCTCGGCGGATATAAATTTCTTAGTTCGATTAGATTGATCGCACCATTGATTAACTAAATGAACGGTTACTCTATTTTCAGTATTTTCTAATGTCTTACCAAAAACACTGTTGTTTAACAACTTAAAAAAGTCTTGTTCGAAAGAACTTTTTGCCTTTTGTCTTAATCGAGTGTTTAATTCTATGTACTGTTTTAAATAGGGACTTTGTCTGAAAGTAATAGCTTTATGAACTTTACGTAATATTAAACCATGTTCTAAACACTTTTTTAAATGAACATAATGTATTACGTAGTTGTACTTATTATGCAAATTTGCAACTAGTTTCTTCGTTTTACCTCCTGGAGGTATACATTTCTCAGGACAAAATGGTAAATCATTGTGGTGTTTGTGTAAATGTTCAGGATAAAAAAGATCGACCTCTAATATAAAGCCCCACTCAGAGTTATTCTCGACATTTTCAACACGAAAATTTTTTAATTCATTTTCATTAAGAAATCTAAAACTAGAATACGGTAAATACTGACACATGCTAAAGCCGTATAGGTTATTACAGTCTAGATATACTATGAAACTCTGAGGCTGTGATGCATTATATTCCGGCATGTATTTGTGATTTGCTTTTGCATACCGATGGGAACACATGCACAAACCCCCTCGTATACCGCTTTGAATCATTCTGACGATAGCTAAATCCGAAATCAGTTCTAACTGAACACCTGTTTTTAGCAACATTGCATCGAACGATAAACTGGGTGCAGTTATGTAAAAGGCAGATCGATTATAATCTTCATCGCTAATACCTTCGTTAGTCAAAGAATTATGGAAATAATATTTAGATGGTAATGACTTTTGATCGTAACATTTCCAATCTTTCATATAGTCATATGGGTACACACCTTTACGAGTCAGCAAACTAAATTGTGTTTCATCAGTAAAAATCGATTTAAGGTTAACAAAATCGTCTACTTGCAATGTTTTAGCAAGTTTGTCTAAACTAGTTCCTAAAAAGTTGAAGGAATCTAAAAACCTTATTTGTATAAACTCGTTGTGAGCAATAGGAATAAACTTTGTAAACGCTATATATTTTTCCTTAGTCTTGGGTATTATTTTAATTTGTCCTGGAATTTCGCCTAACTTTTTAATAAATAAATGACAATCGTATCCGGTTAAGTTATGAAAAAATATTGGGATGAATTTTGGTACTTTGTGTTGTAGGTTGCAGTGTCGATGTGCTGCACCTCGGTACCGGCCTGTAATATGACAGTGATCCCTTACTCTATCGGTCAACAGTAAATTTTCACAAAGGTAGCACTTAACAGCGCGTTTGAAATCAAGAGCATCTATTTCTGTGAATATCATAGGCTCGCTTTTAGTTAGAATTCTGTGTATTGCTTTAGCATCTTCAGTCAGTAAATGTATAAATTTTGAAACACAATCTTTTCCGCGATAACTTCTATAGCCGTCAACCCTATCGTTAAATGATGACACTACATTATAGGCAAACGCAGCCGCCACGTGCCGATGTGAGTATGACGTGTTAGCGGTGTTGAATTCATCGCCGGAAATCGGTTCGAGTATCGTTTCGAAATCGGCATATATGACGAAAGGAATGTTTTGTTTTCTATCATAATTTTTGAATTTTAAAAATGTTCCTTTTTCTGGTAATACTGTGGCAATCCCTCCACACAGATGTGATTCAATTCGGCTGCGCGTGGGAAAAAACAATAAGCACGTTTCGCAGAAGTACAGTTTTCCATGATGTTTGGTTATCTGATTTCTGACTAGACGAGGTAAATCATTGATAAGACAATAATGAGTATTAGAATTATTTTCTAACAACAATAGATGGATGCTCTTACATTTATGATTCGATGTTGAATACAAAGGTCCAATGATAGTCTTATCATTTTTTAAACCATACACGTAAATATTCAAAAACGGATTATTCTTCTCAAAGACAGCTATGTCCGAAAATGTTATCGGATATGTCAAACCATCAATATTCAAAACATCCCGGAAGTAGGGATAAGATGAAACTCTGTCGGGATGTTGGTTAGTGGGGTACAGAGCCGCCACTACGCACCATAAAAAGCAATACTCATCATTGTTACGAATATTCAAACAAGCTTTTTTATTTTTTATACATTTTGGTAAAGTTATAAATTTAGATCCGCCGAGAGGTTGATATTTGTTAATATTTATTTCTACATGGGAATTGCTCGAAAATGTCCAACCACTATCTCTCTCCTGAAACTCTTCAATTTTCTTTAACAGTAAATCAATCGTTGCTTTATATATTGAATCAAAATCGTAATTAAAATTAATAGTAATGTTTTTTGTGGCGAAGGATTTCATTTCCTTTTGATCATTTTTAAACATAAGAAAAAAAGAAAAAAGTTCGAAATTTATTTTCACAGCTTTATGTTTCAATAATGATCGGTTTATTAGAATTTTAACTTGTTCACTAATATTAATGAGAAACATTTCCGGAAAATTATTTATTTCTTCGCCAGTTGCGATGATCTTGTAACTAACGATTCGTTTTTTAAACGCAGAATTAATAATTGCGACATTGTCGAAAACAGTGGTCGCACTATTGTTTTTATGAACATTACTACGTAAATGACCAGACCATCGACGATTATCTACAAATAAGTTGCAAACCGAACAGTGGGGCATTATTTTACTAATTGAAAATAATTATCTCCCAATATAGACGCTAAACTCGAAATTAAACGATCTTACCCACGTATACCGACTAATGAACAATCGAAGTAAGTGTAGTGTGACAGAATTATCAAATTGTTTAATCTGGACCAGGTCTGCATACGTCTTCAAGTTTGATGATTACTTATTCATCAACCAGTGCATCTGATTAGGTATCAATGTGTGTCTGAAAAAAAGAAAGATCGGTTAGTACCTATTTTTTGTTAAAATCAACAATATTTTAAACGAAAATACGAAACATATTCACCTTCTTGTAAATTACTTAATGTTGTACATAAATGTTCCAATCTGGACCAGGTCTGCATACGTCTTCAAGTTTGATGATTACTTATTCATCAACCAGTGCATCTGATTAGGTATCAATGTGTGTCTGAAAAAAAAGAAAGATCGGTTAGTACCTATTTTTTGTTAAAATCAACAATATTTTAAACGAAAATACGAAACATATTCACCTTCTTGTAAATTACTTAATGTTGTACATAAATGTTCCAATCTGGACCAGGTCTGCATACGTCTTCAAGTTTGATGATTACTTATTCATCAAGCAGTGCATCTGATTAGGTATCAATGTGTGTCTGAAAAAAAGAAAGATCGGTTAGTACCTATTTTTTGTTAAAATCAACAATATTTTAAACGAAAATACGAAACATATTCACCTTCTTGTAAATTACTTAATGTTGTACATAAATGTTCCAATTTTATGTAGTTCAAATGTGTGGGTGTATTCAGATCACAATACTAAACGTCAGGTACTAGCTTCGGGAGATTATAAGACTGTAGGTATTTAGACATTCGCTGTGAATCTATATATTTTTTAAAGGATTTACACTCCGTCACGCGGCGTAGCTTTGAGATAATGGCAAATTAGTTTTTAGTTTTTGACTTTTAAACGTTACTAACTAACGAAGTATTCGTTATTGACTACCTAGTCATACGATCAATTTCCGAAAAATAAATAAATTATTGGATTGAAATAATTGTTATTGCGTAAAACAATACACGTGTAACCTTGTTTCTTTTTTTCGTTAGCTAAGTTGCATTCGCAACAGTAAGCTATTTTAACCAAGGTTGCCACGCATACATATTAAGGTATGGATAAGCATCAGAAACTAGGTACACTATCACAAAATAAATAAAATGTAGTTATATACTACATTTTATTTGGTTTCTAACCTTAAGAATAGAATTTAAAATTAAGTTGATTTAAAATTTGTTACAGTTACAAGTTAACTTATTTTCTGTACCTACTTCACTCGAGCATAAAAGTATTACAAGTAAAACTTGGATGTATAACATGATAAATACTAATCTTATGATTGTCTCTAGGTTGCCAAATAATTAAATTACTTGCAAGAATATTCCCTATTATCGTTATTGATAACTTATCTACTGGTTAACGTTTTGTCAACCCTAAGTCGGTTCGCTGTGTCGTCATTCGATGCTACCTGAAACATCCTTAGTCTACACTTTTCGATGAATTACCATCGAAGAAGTTTATATCTATACACCGTAAGGACTATTTCTGCTTGCAGCGCTCGGGCACTACAGAATCGGGGCGGTAACAGTTGTGGTAAACTGCTTACATATGAAGTTCTTCGATACTACCTATAATGCGTCTAAGGAAAAAAGTTGTTTTACACAGCATTATATGAACGGTTGCAGTCATTTTTAACATAGTGAATTAACGTTCGTTTTCCGTTTATAAGCTACATGTTTTCGAAGTACTCGGTACAAACTAACTGAAGTCTACAAGTGTGGAAGTAATCTTCAAGAAGTGTTCTGCGATCCTGCTGCGTTATCCTATCAATATCAAGTGTTGATAGCTAACCGCTGCCTGCTGCCGTCAATCACTACACCTGCCAGCCTACCATATCGATTGGACATAATTGGAAAATGTAAGTATAAAACATTCCACTCGATACATAGTTCAGAGATCTGACCCGATGTACTAATTGTACGTAATCCTTATGTTTGACTATTATTTTGTTGTATCTTTATTTCAGGTCTGAGTCTGAGTGCGAGTACTTTCAACAAGCTCCGATCACCGATCAGAAAACCAAACGCAGCCGCAAACCGTCTGCAGACAACAATAGGAAACGCAAGTCGCACCCACCATCAACGAATTTAATTCGTACGAGGTAAACAAACTATTCAATAATTTAGTTCGCCAAACCAGTTTAAAATTATCAGTCATTTTTATTCGTACGTCTCTCATGTTCTGCAGGTACCTATTTTGACTGAGTGTATTTTTTTCCTGTGCGTATCTAAATGGTAAATGTAACCTGTAAGTGTATGATGAACTAATAGAACCTTTCGTTGTTGTTTCAGTAAAAAAACCAATACTGATAATGATGTATTCGGTATCAGTAACAACTACGGGTCTGACACCGTGCCAAAAGACGATTCATCGAGTACATGTCTATCATCATTCTTCGTTAACCGAGTCGCCAACGGCTGCGAGCGGCGAGCAGCGAGCATCAACGGAGAGTACTACATCGACTGCAAGGTGTACAAGGCTGACGACGCGCGCCACACCGACTCCCTGGAGCTGTGGAAGAAGGCGCTTGTGCGACTCAAGTTCCAGACCGACGAGGATTCGTGTCAGTGGCGAAAACTACAAGAGTTCGTGCGCTCGGTAGATACTTTATTCCTCGAAAAACCAATGTTTTACGAAAAATAAACCAAATATAACATGTACCTTGTTTATTATGCAGATCCAGTTCAAAGCAGTGAGTTAATAAGTCGTTTCTAATATTGAGACGCATGTCAAAAGCACCAAGTCGTTTCCACCCACGAAGCGCATTACAAAAAACCAAGTCGTTTCTAATATTGAGACGCATGTCAAAAACACCAAGTCGTTTCCATTGTTGAAGCGCATTACAAAAACCAACAAGTCGTTTCTAATACTGAGACGCATGTCAAAAACACCAAGTCGTTTCCACCCACGAAGCGCATTACAAAAAACCAAGTCGTTTCTAATATTGAGACGCATGTCAAAAGCACCAAGTCGTTTCCACCCACGAAGCGCATTACAAAAAACCAAGTCGTTTCTAATATTGAGACGCATGTCAAAAACACCAAGTCGTTTCCATTGTTGAAGCGCATTACAAAAACCAACAAGTCGTTTCTAATACTGAGACGCATGTCAAAAACACAAAGTCGTTTCCACCCACGAAGCGCATTACAAAAAACCAAGTCGTTTCTAATATTGAGACGCATGTCAAAAACACCAAGTCGTTTCGATTGTTGAAGCGCATTACAAAAACCACCAAGTCGTTTCTAATATTGAGACGCATGTCAAAAGCACCAAGTCGTTTCCACCCACGAAGCGCATTACAAAAAACCAAGTCGTTTCTAATATTGAGACGCATGTCAAAAACACCAAGTCGTTTCCATTGTTGAAGCGCATTACAAAAACCAACAAGTCGTTTCTAATACTGAGACGCATGTCAAAAACACCAAGTCGTTTCGATTGTTGAAGCGCATTACAAAAACCAACAAGTCGTTTCTAATATTGAGACGCATGTCAAAAACACCAAGTCGTTTTCACCCACGAAGCGCATTACAAAAACCAAGTCGTTTCTAATACTGAAATGCATGACCAAATCACCAAGTCGTTTCCATTGTTGAAGCGCATATCAAAAACCAACAAGTCGTTTCTAATACTGAAATGCATGACCAAATCGGCAAGTCGTTTCCACCGTTGAAGCGCATATCAAAATCATCAAGTCGTTTCTAACCACGAAACGCATTTCATAATGACTAAATTAAATCTTAATCATTGATCGTGCCGATAGTTGACACCACTGTCCGAAGCGAAGCAAACTCGTCTAGCTACTGGCGGCCAGTCGTATAACTCGCATGATCTTTGTATGAGTACAGTAATACCAATCGTTTCTAATACTGAACGTGCCAAATTCATCAAGTTGTTTCCATTACTGAAGCGCATTACAAAAACCAACAAGTCGTTTCCACCATTTGAAGCGCATATCAAGTCGTTTCTAACAACGAAACGCATGTCGAAATGATCCATACCATCGTTCGCAGCGAGGTGAACTTGCCCAGCTACTGACGGCCAGTGGTATAACTCACATGATCTGTAGGTGAGTACAGTAATATACTACACAGTCGAGTCGATCGTTCAATATTGGGCATACTATGCCACTGGCGCGTAGCGAGGCGCACTAGCCGAGCTACTTGCCGACAGTGGTATAGAATGCCCAATATTACCCTACTACTGTGTAGCAATTGAAGGTAGCTACAGAACAAAATTATGAATTTAAGATGGAAAAATATGTTTTTTATACATAGAAATTCATTCAAAAATAGTCTGTCGCCAGAGCATTTTTTTGGGGTTCTGCGAATTATTACTCACATTATTCTATCAGGCGCGGGTGGCTAGTCGACGCTGCGACAAGCCAGTCGCTGGTGCCACTGGCTACTAGCAGGGGCGACTAGCATGTAGCAGGCGGGACTGACTAGTCGAAATCGCGGCTAGCTAGTCGCATTTACATGCGTTTTATTTTGTTTTTTTTTATAGATTCCTACGAGTGTGAGGTGTCTGCAGACGCGTCTGCTTGCGGGCTCATTGACAATTCAGTAATTAAAGGTAAATGCAGTTTATAAAAATGAATTTAAGAAGGAAAACTTTGTTTTATATATAGAAATTCATTCAAAAATCGTCTGGCGCCAGAATATTTTTTTGTAGTTCTGCGACGGATAAATCACAATATTCTATCAAGCGCTAGTGGCTACTCGCAAGTGCGACTAGCTAGTCGCCGGCGCCACTGACTAGTCACAGGGGCGACTAGCTAGTAGCAGGCGGGACTGACTAGTCGAAATCGCGGCTAGCTAGTCGCAGTTACATGGGTTTTATTTTGTTTTTTTTTATAGATTCCTACGAGTGTGAGGTGTCTGCAGACGCGTCTGCTTGCGGGCTCATTGAGAATTCAGTAATTAAAGGTAAATGCAGTTTATAAAAATGAATTTAAGAAGGAAAACTTTGTTTTATATATAGAAATTCATTCAAAAATCGTCTGGCGCCAGAATATTTTTTGTATTTCTACGACGGATAAATCACAATATTCTATCAATTGCGAGTGGTTACTCGCAAGTGCGACTAGCTAGTCGCCGGCGCCACTGACTAGTCGCAGGGGCGACTAGCTAGTAGCAGGCAGGACTGAATAGTTGAAACCGCGGCTATCTAGTCGCATTTTCATACGTTTCTGTTTGTTGGTTTTTCAAAGCTACCCACGAGTGTTTGGTATCTAAAGACGCGTCTGCTCGCGGGCTGATTGACTGTGTAGCAATTGAAGGTAGCTACAGAACAAAATTATGAATTTAAGATGGAAAAATATGTTTTTTATACATAGAAATTCATTC
The DNA here is from genome assembly GCA_917490735.1 of Dryobotodes eremita. Lineage (NCBI taxonomy): Eukaryota > Metazoa > Arthropoda > Insecta > Lepidoptera > Noctuidae > Dryobotodes > Dryobotodes eremita. Next base: position 4,138,163 of record OU823266.1, read on the forward strand.
AAAAATCGTCTGTCGCCAGAGCATTTTTTTGGGGTTCTGCGAATTATTACTCACAATATTCTATCAGGCGCGAGTGGCTAGTCGACGGTGCGACTAGCCAGTCGCCGGTGCCACTGGCTACTAGCAGGGGCGACTAGCTAGTAGTAGGCGGGACTGACTAGTCGAAATCGCGGCTAGCTATTCGCATTTACATGCGTTTAATTTTGTTTTTTTTTATAGATTCCTACGAGTGTGAGGTGTCTGCAGACGCGTCTGCTTGCGGGCTCATTGACAATGCAGTAATTAAAGGTAAATGAAGTTTATAAAAATGAATTTAAGACGGAAAAGTTTGTTTTTTATATAAAGAAATTTATTCAAAAATCGTCTGGCGCCAGAATAATTTTTTGTATTTCTGCGACGGATAAATCACAATATTCTATCAATTGCGAGTGGTTACTCGCAAGTGCGACTAGCTAGTCGCCGGCAGGACTGAATAGTTGAAACCGCAGCTATCTAGTCGCATTTTCATACGTTTCTTTTTGTTTGTATTTCAAAGCTACCCACGAGTGTTTGGTGTCTAAAGACGCGTCTGATCGCGGGCTGATTGACTGTGTAGTAATTGAAGGTAGCTACAGAATAAAATTATGAATTTAAGATGGAAAAATATGTTTTTTATACATAGAAATTCATTCAAAAATCGTCTGTCGCCAGAGCATTTTTTTTGGGTTCTGCGAATTATGCCACTGGCTACTAGCAGGGGCGACTAGCTAGTAGCAGGCGGGACTGACTAGTCGAAATCGCGGCTAGCTAGTCGCATTTACATGCGTTTTATTTTGTTTTTTTTTATAGATTCCCACGAGTGTGAGGTGTCAACAGACGCGTCTGCTCGCGCGCTCATTGACAATGAAGTAATTAAAGGTGAATGAAGTTTATAAAAATGAATTTAAGAAGGAAAAGTTTGTTTTTTATAGAAAGAAATTTATTCAAAAATCGTCTGGCGCCAGAATAATTTTTTGTATTTCTGCGACGGATAAATCACAATATTCTATCAATTGCGAGTGGTTACTCGCAAGTGCGACTAGCTAGTCGCCGGCAGGACTGAATAGTTGAAACCGCAGCTATCTAGTCGCATTTTCATACGTTTCTTTTTGTTTGTATTTCAAAGCTACCCACGAGTGTTTGGTGTCTAAAGACGCGTCTGCTCGCGGTCTGATTGACTGTGTAGTAATTGAAGGTAGCTACAGAACAAAATTATGAATTTAAGATGGAAAAATGTGTTTTTTATATATAGAAACTCATTCAAAAATCGTCTGTTGCCAGAGCATTTTTTTGGGGTTCTGCGAATTAGTACTCACAATATTCTATCAGGCGCGAGTGGCTAGTCGACGGTGCGACTAGCCAGTCGCCGGTGCCACTGGCTACTAGCAGGGGCGACTAGCTAGTAGCAGGCGGGACTGACTAGTCGAAATCGCGGCTAGCTAGTCGCATTTACATGCGTTTTTTTTTGTTTTTTTTTTATAGATTCCCACGAGTGTGAGGTATCAACAGATGCGTCTGCTCGCGCTTTCATTGACAATGCTGTAATTAAAGGTAAATGAAGTTTATAAAAATGAATTTAAGAAGGAAAAGTTTGTTTTTTATATAAAGAAATTTATTCAAAAATCGTCTGGCGCCAGAATATTTTTTTTGTATTTCTGCGACGGATAAATCACAATATTCTATCAATTGCGAGTGGTTACTCGCAAATGCGACTAGCTAGTCGCCGGCGCCACTGACTAGTCGCAGGGGCGACTAGCTAGTAGCAGGCAGGACTGAATAATTGAAAGCGCGGCTATCTAATCGCATTTTCATACGTTTCTTTTTGTTTGTTTCTCAAAGCTACCCACGAGTGTTTGGTATCTAAAGACGCGTCTGCTCGTGGGCTGATTGACTGTGTAGCAATTGAAGGTAGCTACAGAACAAAATTATGAATTTAAGATGGAAAAATATGTTTTTTATACATAGAAATTCATTCAAAAATAGTCTGTCGCCAGAGCATTTTTTTTGGGGTTCTGCGAATTATTACTCACATTATTCTATCAGGCGCGGGTGGCTAGTCGACGCTGCGGCAAGCCAGTCGCTGGTGCCACTGGCTACTAGCAGGGGCGACTAGCTAGTAGCAGGCGGGACTGACTAGTCGAAATCGCGGCTAGCTAGTCGCATTTACATGCGTTTTATTTTGTTTTTTTTTATAGATTCCTACGAGTGTGAGGTGTCTGCAGACGCGTCTGCTTGCGGGCTCATTGACAATTCAGTAATTAAAGGTAAATGCAGTTTATAAAAATGAATTTAAGAAGGAAAACTTTGTTTTATATATAGAAATTCATTCAAAAATCGTCTGGCGCCAGAATATTTTTTTGTAGTTCTGCGACGGATAAATCACAATATTCTATCAAGCGCTAGTGGCTACTCGCAAGTGCGACTAGCTAGTCGCCGGCGCCACTGACTAGTCGCAGGGGCGACTAGCTAGTAGCAGGCGGGACTGACTAGTCGAAATCGCGGCTAGCTAGTCGCAGTTACATGGGTTTTATTTTGTTTTTTTTTATAGATTCCTACGAGTGTGAGGTGTCTGCAGACGCGTCTGCTTGCGGGCTCATTGAGAATTCAGTAATTAAAGGTAAATGCAGTTTATAAAAATGAATTTAAGAAGGAAAACTTTGTTTTATATATAGAAATTCATTCAAAAATCGTCTGGCGCCAGAATATTTTTTGTATTTCTACGACGGATAAATCACAATATTCTATCAATTGCGAGTGGTTACTCGCAAGTGCGACTAGCTAGTCGCCGGCGCCACTGACTAGTCGCAGGGGCGACTACCTAGTAGCAGGCGGGACTGAATAGTTGAAACCGCGGCTATCTAGTCGCATTTTCATACGTTTCTGTTTGTTGGTTTTTCAAAGCTACCCACGAGTGTTTGGTATCTAAAGACGCGTCTGCTCGCGGGCTGATTGACTGTGTAGCAATTGAAGGTAGCTACAGAACAAAATTATGAATTTAAGATGGAAAAATATGTTTTTTATACATAGAAATTCATTCAAAAATCGTCTGTCGCCAGAGCATTTTTTTGGGGTTCTGCGAATTATTACTCACAATATTCTATCAGGCGCGAGTGGCTAGTCGACGGTGCGACTAGCCAGTCGCCGGTGCCACTGGCTACTAGCAGGGGCGACTAGCTAGTAGCAGGCGGGACTGACTAGTCGAAATCGCGGCTAGCTATTCGCATTTACATGCGTTTAATTTTGTTTTTTTTTATAGATTCCTACGAGTGTGAGGTGTCTGCAGACGCGTCTGCTTGCGGGCTCATTGACAATGCAGTAATTAAAGGTAAATGAAGTTTATAAAAATGAATTTAAGACGGAAAAGTTTGTTTTTTATATAAAGAAATTCATTCAAAAATCGTCTGGCGCCAGAATATTTTTTTGTAGTTCTGCGACGGATAAATCACAATATTCTATCAAGCGCGAGTGGCTACTCGCAAGTGCGACTAACTAGTCGCCGGCGCCACTGACTAGTCGCAGGGGCGACTATATAGTAGCAGGCGGGACTGACTAGTTGAAACCGCGGCTATCTAGTCGCATTTTCATACGTTTCTTTTTGTTTGTTTCTCAAAGCTACCCACGAGTGTTTGGTATCTAAAGACGCGTCTGCTCGCGGGCTGATTGACTGTGTAGCAATTGAAGGTAGCTACAGAACAAAATTATGAATTTAAGATGGAAAAATATGTTTTTTATACATAGAAATTCATTCAAAAATCGTCTGTCGCCAGAGCATTTTTTTGGGGTTCTGCGAATTATTACTCACATTATTCTATCAGGCGCGGGTGGCTAGGCGACGCTGCGACAAGCCAGTCGCCGGTGCCACTGGCTACTAGCAGGGGCGACTAGCTAGTAGCAGGCGGGACTGACTAGTCGAAATCGCGGCTAGCTAGTCGCATTTACATGCGTTTTATTTTGTTTTTTTTTATAGATTCCTACGAGTGTGAGGTGTCTGCAGACGCGTCTGCTTGCGGGCTCATTGACAATTCAGTAATTAAAGGTAAATGCAATCTATAAAAATGAATTTAAGAAGGAAAACTTTGTTTTATATATAGAAATTCATTCAAAAATCGTCTGGCGCCAGAATATTTTTTTGTAGTTCTGCGACGGATAAATCACAATATTCTATCAAGCGCTAGTGGCTATTCGCAAGTGCGACTAGCTAGTCGCCGGCGCCACTGACTAGTCGCAGGGGCGACTAGCTAGTAGCAGGCGGGACTGACCAGTTGAAACCGCGGCTATCTAATCGCATTTACATACGTTTCTTTTTGTTTGTTTTTCAAAGCTACCCACGAGTGTTTGGTGTCTAAAGACGCGTCTGCTCGCGGGCTGATTGACTGTGTAGTAATTGAAGGTAGCTACAGAACAAAATTATGAATTTAAGATGGAAAAATATGTTTTTTATACATAGAAATTTATTCAAAAATCGTCTGTCGCCAGAGCATTTTTTTGGGGTTCTGCAAATTATAACTCACAATATTCTATCAGGCGCGAGTGGCTAGTCGACGGTGCGACTAGCCAGTCGCCGGTGCCACTGGCTACTAGCAGGGGCGACTAGCTAGTAGCAGGCGGGACTGACTAGTCGAAATCGCGGCTAGCTAGTCGCATTTACATGCGTTTTATTTTGTTTTTTTTTATAGATTCCCACGAGTGTGAGGTGTCAACAGACGCGTCTGCTCGCGCTTTCATTGACAATGCAGTAATTAAAGGTAAATGAAGTTTATAAAATGAATTTAAGAAGGAAAAGTTTGTTTTTTATATAAAGAAATTTATTCAAAAATCGTCTGGCGCCAGAATATTTTTTTGTATTTCTGCGACGGATAAATCACAATATTCTATCAATTGCGAGTGGTTACTCGCAAATGCGACTAGCAAGATGCCGGCAGGACTGAATAGTTGAAACCGCAGCAATCTAGTCGCATTTTCATACGTTTTTTTTTGTTTGTTTTTCAAAGCTACCCACGAGTGTTTGGTGTCTAAAGACGCGTCTGCTCGCGGGCTGATTGACTGTGTAGTAATTGAAGGTAGCTACAGAACAAAATTATGAATTTAAGTAGGAAAAATATGTTTTTTATACATAGAAATTCATTCAAAAATCGTCTGTCGCCAGAGCATTTTTTTTGGGTTCTGCGAATTATTACTCACAATATTCTATCAGGCGCGAGTGGCTAGTCGACGGTGCGACTAGCCAGTCGCCGTTGCCACTGGCTACTAGCAGGGGCGACTAGCTAGTAGCAGGCGGGACTGACTAGTCGAAATCACGGCTAGCTAGTCGCATTTACATGCGTTTTATTTTGTTTTTTTTTTTATAGATTCCCACGAGTGTGAGGTGTCAACAGATGCGTCTGCTCGCGCTTTCATTGACAATGCTGTAATTAAAGGTAAATGAAGTTTATAAAAATGAATTTAAGAAGGAAAAGTTTGTTTTTTATATAAAGAAATTTATTCAAAAATCGTCTGGCGCCAGAATATTTTTTTGTATTTCTGCGACGGATAAATCACAATATTCTATCAATTGCGAGTGGTTACTCGCAAGTGCGACTAGCTAGTCGCCGGCAGGACTGAATAGTTGAAACCGCAGCAATCTAGTCGCATTTTCATACGTTTCTTTTTGTTTGTTTTTCAAAGCTACCCACGAGTGTTTGGTGTCTAAAGACGCGTCTGCTCGCGGGCTGATTGACTGTGTAGTAATTGAAGGTAAATGCAGTTTATAAAAATGAATTTAAGAAGGAAAACTTTGTTTTATATATAGAAATTCATTCAAAAATCGTCTGGCGCCAGAATATTTTTTTGTATTTCTACGACGGATAAATCACAATATTCTATCAATTGCGAGTGGTTACTCGCAAGTGCGACTAGCTAGTCGCCGGCGCCACTGACTAGTCGCAGGGGCGACTAGCTAGTAGCAGGCAGGACTGAATAGTTGAAAGCGCGGCTATCTAATCGCATTTTCATACGTTTCTTTTTGTTTGTTTCTCAAAGCTACCCACGAGTGTTTGGTATCTAAAGACGCGTCTGCTCGTGGGCTGATTGACTGTGTAGCAATTGAAGGTAGCTACAGAACAAAATTATGAATTTAAGATGGAAAAATATGTTTTTTTTTACATAGAAATTCATTCAAAAATAGTCTGTCGCCAGAGCATTTTTTTGGGGTTCTGCGGATTATTACTCACATTATTCTATCAGGCGCGGGTGGCTAGTCGACGCTGCGACAAGCCAGTCGCCGGTGCCACTGGCTACTAGCAGGGGCGACTAGCTAGTAGCAGGCGGGACTGACTAGTCGAAATCGCGGCTAGCTAGTCGCATTTACATGCGTTTTATTTTGTTTTTTTTTATAGATTCCTACGAGTGTGAGGTGTCTGCAGACGCGTCTGCTTGCGAACTCATTGACAATTCAGTAATTAAAGGTAAATGCAGTTTATAAAAATGAATTTAAGAAGGAAAACTTTGTTTTATATATAGAAATTCATTCAAAAATCGTCTGGCGCCAGAATATTTTTTTGTAGTTCTGCGACGGATAAATCACAATATTCTATCAAGCGCTAGTGGCTACTCGCAAGTGCGACTAGCTAGTCGCCGGCGCCACTGACTAGTCGCAGGGGCGACTAGCTAGTAGCAGGCGGGACTGACTAGTCGAAATCGCGGCTAGCTAGTCGCAGTTACATGGGTTTTATTTTGTTTTTTTTTTATAGATTCCTACGAGTGTGAGGTGTCTGCAGACGCGTCTGCTTGCGGGCTCATTGACAATTCAGTAATTAAAGGTAAATGCAGTTTATAAAAATGAATTTAAGAAGGAAAACTTTGTTTTATATATAGAAATTCATTCAAAAATCGTCTGGCGCCAGAATATTTTTTGTATTTCTACGAAGGATAAATCACAATATTCTATCAATTGCGAGTGGTTACTCGCAAGTGCGACTAGCTAGTCGCCGGCGCCACTGACTAGTCGCAGGGGCGACTACCTAGTAGCAGGCAGGACTGAATAGTTGAAACCGCGGCTATCTAGTCGTATTTTCATACGTTTCTTTTTGTTTGTTTCTCAAAGCTACCCACGAGTGTTTGGTATCTAAAGACGCGTCTGCTCGCGGGCTGATTGACTGTGTAGCAATTGAAGGTAGCTACAGAACAAAATTATGAATTTAAGATGGAAAAATATGTTTTTTTTTACATAGAAATTCATTCAAAAATAGTCTGTCGCCAGAGCATTTTTTTGGGGTTCTGCGAATTATTACTCACAATATTCTATCAGGCGCGAGTGGCTAGTCGACGGTGCGACTAGCCAGTCGCCGGTGCCACTGGCTACTAGCAGGGGCGACTAGCTAGTAGTAGGCGGGACTGACTAGTCGAAATCGCGGCTAGCTATTCGCATTTACATGCGTTTAATTTTGTTTTTTTTTATAGATTCCTACGAGTGTGAGGTGTCTGCAGACGCGTCTGCTTGCGGGCTCATTGACAATGCAGTAATTAAAGGTAAATGAAGTTTATAAAAATGAATTTAAGAAGGAAAAGTTTGTTTTTTATATAAAGAAATTCATTCAAAAATCGTCTGGCGCCAGAATATTTTTTTGTAGTTCTGCGACGGATAAATCACAATATTCTATCAAGCGCGAGTAGCTACTCGCAAGTGCGACTTACTAGTCGCCGGCGCCACTGACTAGTCGCAGGGGCGACTATATAGTAGCAGGCGGGACTGACTAGTTGAAACCGCGGCTATCTAGTCGCATTTTCATACGTTTCTTTTTGTTTGTTTCTCAAAGCTACCCACGAGTGTTTGGTATCTGAAGACGCGTCTGCTCGCGGGCTGATTGACTGTGTAGCAATTGAAGGTAGCTACAGAACAAAATTATGAATTTAAGATGGAAAAATATGTTTTTTATACATAGAAATTCATTCAAAAATCGTCTGTCGCCAGAGCATTTTTTTGGGGTTCTGCGAATTATTACTCACATTATTCTATCAGGCGCGGGTGGCTAGGCGACGCTGCGACAAGACAGTCGCCGGTGCCACTGGCTACTAGCAGGGGCGACTAGCTAGTAGCAGGCGGGACTGACTAGTCGAAATCGCGGCTAGCTAGTCGCATTTACATGCGTTTTATTTTGTTTTTTTTTATAGATTCCTACGAGTGTGAGGTGTCTGCAGACGCGTCTGCTTGCGGGCTCATTGACAATTCAGTAATTAAAGGTAAATGCAATCTATAAAAATGAATTTAAGAAGGAAAACTTTGTTTTATATATAGAAATTCATTCAAAAATCGTCTGGCGCCAGAATATTTTTTTGTAGTTCTGCGACGGATAAATCACAATATTCTATCAAGCGCTAGTGGCTACTCGCAAGTGCGACTAGCTAGTCGCCGGCGCCACTGACTAGTCGCAGGGGCGACTAGCTAGTAGCAGGCGGGACTGACTAGTCGAAATCGCGGCTAGCTAGTCGCAGTTACATGGGTTTTATTTTGTTTTTTTTTATAGATTCCTACGAGTGTGAGGTGTCTGCAGACGCGTCTGCTTGCGGGCTCATTGACAATTCAGTAATTAAAGGTAAATGCAATCTATAAAAATGAATTTAAGAAGGAAAACTTTGTTTTATATATAGAAATTCATTCAAAAATCGTCTGGCGCCAGAATATTTTTTTGTAGTTCTGCAACGGATAAATCACAATATTCTATCAAGCGCTAGTGGCTACTCGCAAGTGCGACTAGCTAGTCGCCGGCGGGACTGACTAGTCGAAATCGCGGCTAGCTAGTCGCATTTACATGCGTTTTATTTTGTTTTTTTTTTATAGATTCCCACGAGTGTGAGGTGTCAACAGATGCGTCTGCTCGCGCTTTCATTGACAATGCTGTAATTAAAGGTAAATGAAGTTTATAAAAATGAATTTAAGAAGGAAAAGTTTGTTTTTTATATAAAGAAATTTATTCAAAAATCGTCTGGCGCCAGAATATTTTTTTGTATTTCTGCGACGGATAAATCACAATATTCTATCAATTGCGAGTGGTTACTCGCAAGTGCGACTAGCTAGTCGCCGGCAGGACTGAATAGTTGAAACCGCAGCAATCTAGTCGCATTTTCATACGTTTCTTTTTGTTTGTTTTTCAAAGCTACCCACGAGTGTTTGGTGTCTAAAGAAGCGTCTGCTCGCGGGCTGATTGACTGTGTAGTAATTGAAGGTAGCTACAGAACAAAATTATGAATTTAAGTAGGAAAAATATGTTTTTTATACATAGAAATTCATTCAAAAATAGTCTGTCGCCAGAGCATTTTTTTGGGGTTCTGCGAATTATTACTCACATTATTCTATCAGGCGCGGGTGGCTAGTCGACGCTGCGACAAGCCAGTCGCCGGTGCCACTGGCTACTAGCAGGGGCGACTAGCTAGTAGCAGGCGGGACTGACTAGGCGAAATCGCGGCTAGCTAGTCGCATTTACATGCGTTTTATTTTGTTTTTTTTTCTAGATTCCTACGAGTGTGAGGTGTCTGCAGACGCGTCTGCTTGCGGGCTCATTGACAATTCAGTAATTAAAGGTAAATGCAGTTTATAAAAATGAATTTAAGAAGGAAAATTTGTTTTTTATATAAAGAAATTTATTCAAAAATCGTCTGGCGCCAGAATATTTTTTTGTATTTCTGCGACGGATAAATCACAATATTCTATCAAGCGCTAGTGGCTACTCGCAAGTGCGACTAGCTAGTCGCCGGCGCCACTGACTAGTCGCAGGGGCGACTAGCTAGTAGCAGGCGGGACTGACTAGTCGAAATCGCGGCTAGCTAGTCGCAGTTACATGGGTTTTATTTTGTTTTTTTTTATAGATTCCTACGAGTGTGAGGTGTCTGCAGACGCGTCTGCTTGCGGGCTCATTGACAATTCAGTAATTAAAGGTAAATGCAGTTTATAAAAATGAATTTAAGAAGGAAAACTTTGTTTTATATATAGAAATTCATTCAAAAATCGTCTGGCGCCAGAATATTTTTTGTATTTCTGCGACGGAAATCACAATATTCTATCAATTGCGAGTGGTTACTCGCAAGTGAGACTAGCTAGTCGCCGGCGCCACTGACTAGTCGCAGGGGCGACTAGCTAGTAGCAGGCAGGACTGAATAGTTGAAACCGCGGCTATCTAGTCGCATTTTCATACGTTTCTGTTTGTTGGTTTTTCAAAGCTACCCACGAGTGTTTGGTATCTAAAGACGCGTCTGCTCGCGGGCTGATTGACTGTGTAGTAATTGAAGGTAGCTACAGAACAAAATTATGAATTTAAGATGGAAAAATATGTTTTTTATACATAGAAATTCATTCAAAAATCGTCTGTCGCCAGAGCATTTTTTTGGGGTTCTGCGAATTATTACTCACATTATTCTATCAGGCGCGGGTGGCTAGTCGACGCTGCGACAAGCCAGTCGCCGGTGCCACTGGCTACTAGCAGGGGCGACTAGCTAGTAGCAGGCGGGACTGACTAGTCGAAATCGCGGCTAGCTAGTCGCATTTACATGCGTTTTATTTTGTTTTTTTTTATAGATTCCTACGAGTGTGAGGTGTCTGCAGACGCGTCTGCTTGCGGGCTCATTGACAATGCAGTAATTAAAGGTAAATGAAGTTTATAAAAATGAATTTAAGAAGGAAAAGTTTGTTTTTTATATAAAGAAATTCATTCAAAAATCGTCTGGCGCCAGAATATTTTTTTGTAGTTCTGCGACGGATAAATCACAATATTCTATCAAGCTCGAGTGGCTACTCGCAAGTGCGACTTACTAGTCGCCGGCGCCACTGACTAGTCGCAGGGGCGACTATATAGTAGCAGGCGGGACTGACTAGTTGAAACCGCGGCTATCTAGTCGCATTTTCATACGTTTCTTTTTGTTTGTTTCTCAAAGCTACCCACGAGTGTTTGGTATCTAAAGACGCGTCTGCTCGCGGGCTGATTGACTGTGTAGCAATTGAAGGTAGCTACAGAACAAAATTATGAATTTAAGATGGAAAAATATGTTTTTTATACATAGAAATTCATTCAAAAATCGTCTGTCGCCAGAGCATTTTTTTGGGGTTCTGCGAATTATTACTCACATTATTCTATCAGGCGCGGGTGGCTAGGCGACGCTGCGACAAGACAGTCGCCGGTGCCACTGGCTACTAGCAGGGGCGACTAGCTAGTAGCAGGCGGGACTGACTAGTCGAAATCGCGGCTAGCTAGTCGCATTTACATGCGTTTTATTTTGTTTTTTTTTATAGATTCCTACGAGTGTGAGGTGTCTGCAGACGCGTCTGCTTGCGGGCTCATTGACAATTCAGTAATTAAAGGTAAATGCAATCTATAAAAATGAATTTAAGAAGGAAAACTTTGTTTTATATATAGAAATTCATTCAAAAATCGTCTGGCGCCAGAATATTTTTTTGTAGTTCTGCAACGGATAAATCACAATATTCTATCAAGCGCTAGTGGCTACTCGCAAGTGCGACTAGCTAGTCGCCGGCGCCACTGACTAGTCGCAGGGGCGACTAGCTAGTAGCAGGCGGGACTGACTAGTCGAAATCGCGGCTAGCTAGTCGCATTTACATGCGTTTTATTTTGTTTTTTTTTTATAGATTCCCACGAGTGTGAGGTGTCAACAGATGCGTCTGCTCGCGCTTTCATTGACAATGCTGTAATTAAAGGTAAATGAAGTTTATAAAAATGAATTTAAGAAGGAAAAGTTTGTTTTTTATATAAAGAAATTTATTCAAAAATCGTCTGGCGCCAGAATATTTTTTTGTATTTCTGCGACGGATAAATCACAATATTCTATCAATTGCGAGTGGTTACTCGCAAGTGCGACTAGCTAGTCGCCGGCAGGACTGAATAGTTGAAACCGCAGCAATCTAGTCGCATTTTCATACGTTTCTTTTTGTTTGTTTTTCAAAGCTACCCACGAGTGTTTGGTGTCTAAAGAAGCGTCTGCTCGCGGGCTGATTGACTGTGTAGTAATTGAAGGTAGCTACAGAACAAAATTATGAATTTAAGTAGGAAAAATATGTTTTTTATACATAGAAATTCATTCAAAAATCGTCTGTCGCCAGAGCATTTTTTTTGGGTTCTGCGAATTATTACTCACAATATTCTATCAGGCGCGAGTGGCTAGTCGACGCTGCGACTAGCCAGTCGCCGGTGCCACTGGCTACTAGCAGGGGCGACTAGCTAGTAGCAGGCGGGACTGACTAGTCGAAATCACGGCTAGCTAGTCGCATTTACATGCGTTTTATTTTGTTTTTTTTTTATAGATTCCCACGAGTGTGAGGTGTCAACAGATGCGTCTGCTCGCGCTTTCATTGACAATGCTGTAATTAAAGGTAAATGAAGTTTATAAAAATGAATTTAAGAAGGAAAAGTTTGTTTTTTATATAAAGAAATTTATTCAAAAATCGTCTGGCGCCAGAATATTTTTTTGTATTTCTGCGACGGATAAATCACAATACTCTATCAATTGCGAGTGTTTTCTCGCAAGTGCGACTAGCTAGTCGCCGGCGCCACTGACTAGTCGCAGGGGCGACTAGCTAGTAGCAGGCAGGACTGAATAGTTGAAAGCGCGGCTATCTAATCGCATTTTCATACGTTTCTTTTTGTTTGTTTCTCAAAGCTACCCACGAGTGTTTGGTATCTAAAGATGCGTCTGCTCGTGGGCTGATTGACTGTGTAGCAATTGAAGGTAGCTACAGAACAAAATTATGAATTTAAGATGGAAAAATATGTTTTTTATACATAGAAATTCATTCAAAAATAGTCTGTCGCCAGAGCATTTTTTTGGGGTTCTGCGAATTATTACTCACATTATTCTATCAGGCGCGGGTGGCTAGTCGACGCTGCGACAAGCCAGTCGCCGGTGCCACTGGCTACTAGCAGGGGCGACTAGCTAGTAGCAGGCGGGACTGACTAGTCGAAATCGCGGCTAGCTAGTCGCATTTACATGCGTTTTATTTTGTTTTTTTTTATAGATTCCTACGAGTGTGAGGTGTCTGCAGACGCGTCTGCTTGCGGGCTCATTGACAATTCAGTAATTAAAGGTAAATGCAGTTTATAAAAATGAATTTAAGAAGGAAAATTTGTTTTTTATATAAAGAAATTTATTCAAAAATCGTCTGGCGCCAGAATATTTTTTTGTATTTCTGCGACGGATAAATCACAATATTCTATCAAGCGCTAGTGGCTACTCGCAAGTGCGACTAGCTAGTCGCCGGCGCCACTGACTAGTCGCAGGGGCGACTAGCTAGTAGCAGGCGGGACTGACTAGTCGAAATCGCGGCTAGCTAGTCGCAGTTACATGCGTTTTATTTTGTTTTTTTTTATAGATTCCTACGAGTGTGAGGTGTCTGCAGACGCGTCTGCTTGCGGGCTCATTGACAATTCAGTAATTAAAGGTAAATGCAGTTTATAAAAATGAATTTAAGAAGGAAAACTTTGTTTTATATATAGAAATTCATTCAAAAATCGTCTGGCGCCAGAATATTTTTTGTATTTCTACGACGGAAATCACAATATTCTATCAATTGCGAGTGGTTACTCGCAAGTGCGACTAGCTAGTCGCCGGCGCCACTGACTAGTCGCAGGGGCGACTACCTAGTAGCAGGCAGGACTGAATAGTTGAAACCGCGGCTATCTAGTCGCATTTTCATACGTTTCTGTTTGTTGGTTTTTCAAAGCTACCCACGAGTGTTTGGTATCTAAAGACGCGTCTGCTCGCGGGCTGATTGACTGTGTAGTAATTGAAGGTAGCTACAGAACAAAATTATGAATTTAAGATGGAAAAATATGTTTTTTATACATAGAAATTCATTCAAAAATCGTCTGTCGCCAGAGCATTTTTTTGGGGTTCTGCGAATTATTACTTACATTATTCTATCAGGCGCGGGTGGCTAGGCGACGCTGCGACAAGACAGTCGCCGGTGCCACTGGCTACTAGCAGGGGCGACTAGCTAGTAGCAGGCGGGACTGACTAGTCGAAATCGCGGCTAGCTAGTCGCATTTACATGCGTTTTATTTTGTTTTTTTTTATAGATTCCTACGAGTGTGAGGTGTCTGCAGACGCGTCTGCTTGCGGGCTCATTGACAATGCAGTAATTAAAGGTAAATGAAGTTTATAAAAATGAATTTAAGAAGGAAAAGTTTGTTTTTTATATAAAGAAATTCATTCAAAAATCGTCTGGCGCCAGAATATTTTTTTGTAGTTCTGCGACGGATAAATCACAATATTCTATCAAGCTCGAGTGGCTACTCGCAAGTGCGACTAACTAGTCGCCGGCGCCACTGACTAGTCGCAGGGGCAACTATATAGTAGCAGGCGGGACTGACTAGTTGAAACCGCGGCTATCTAGTCGTATTTTCGTACGTTTCTTTTTGTTTGTTTCTCAAAGCTACCCACGAGTGTTTGGTATCTAAAGACGCGTCTGCTCGCGGGCTGATTGACTGTGTAGCAATTGAAGGTAGCTACAGAACAAAATTATGAATTTAAGATGGAAAAATATGTTTTTTATACATAGAAATTCATTCAAAAATCGTCTGTCGCCAGAGCATTTTTTTGGGGTTCTGCGAATTATTACTCACATTATTCTATCAGGCGCGGGTGGCTAGGCAACGCTGCGACAAGCCAGTCGCCGGTGCCACTGGCTACTAGCAGGGGCGACTAGCTAGTAGCAGGCGGGACTGACTAGTCGAAATCGCGGCTAGCTAGTCGCATTTACATGCGTTTTATTTTGTTTTTTTTTATAGATTCCTACGAGTGTGAGGTGTCTGCAGACGCGTCTGCTTGCGGGCTCATTGACAATTCAGTAATTAAAGGTAAATGCAATCTATAAAAATGAATTTAAGAAGGAAAACTTTGTTTTATATATAGAAATTCATTCAAAAATCGTCTGGCACCAGAATATTTTTTTGTAGTTCTGCAACGGATAAATCACAATATTCTATCAAGCGCTAGTGGCTACTCGCAAGTGCGACTAGCTAGTCGCCGGCGCCACTGACTAGTCGCAGGGGCGACTAGCTAGTAGCAGGCGGGACTGACTAGTCGAAATCGCGGCTAGCTAGTCGCATTTACATGCGTTTTATTTTGTTTTTTTTTTATAGATTCCCACGAGTGTGAGGTGTCAACAGATGCGTCTGCTCGCGCTTTCATTGACAATGCTGTAATTAAAGGTAAATGAAGTTTATAAAAATGAATTTAAGAAGGAAAAGTTTGTTTTTTATATAAAGAAATTTATTCAAAAATCGTCTGGCGCCAGAATATTTTTTTGTATTTCTGCGACGGATAAATCACAATATTCTATCAATTGCGAGTGGTTACTCGCAAGTGCGACTAGCTAGTCGCCGGCAGGACTGAATAGTTGAAACCGCAGCAATCTAGTCGCATTTTCATACGTTTCTTTTTGTTTGTTTTTCAAAGCTACCCACGAGTGTTTGGTGTCTAAAGAAGCGTCTGCTCGCGGGCTGATTGACTGTGTAGTAATTGAAGGTAGCTACAGAACAAAATTATGAATTTAAGTAGGAAAAATATGTTTTTTATACATAGAAATTCATTCAAAAATCGTCTGTCGCCAGAGCATTTTTTTTGGGTTCTGCGAATTATTACTCACAATATTCTATCAGGCGCGAGTGGCTAGTCGACGCTGCGACTAGCCAGTCGCCGGTGCCACTGGCTACTAGCAGGGGCGACTAGCTAGTAGCAGGCGGGACTGACTAGTCGAAATCACGGCTAGCTAGTCGCATTTACATGCGTTTTATTTTGTTTTTTTTTTATAGATTCCCACGAGTGTGAGGTGTCAACAGATGCGTCTGCTCGCGCTTTCATTGACAATGCTGTAATTAAAGGTAAATGAAGTTTATAAAAATGAATTTAAGAAGGAAAAGTTTGTTTTTTATATAAAGAAATTTATTCAAAAATCGTCTGGCGCCAGAATATTTTTTTGTATTTCTGCGACGGATAAATCACAATACTCTATCAATTGCGAGTGTTTTCTCGCAAGTGCGACTAGCTAGTCGCCGGCGCCACTGACTAGTCGCAGGGGCGACTAGCTAGTAGCAGGCAGGACTGAATAGTTGAAAGCGCGGCTATCTAATCGCATTTTCATACGTTTCTTTTTGTTTGTTTCTCAAAGCTACCCACGAGTGTTTGGTATCTAAAGATGCGTCTGCTCGTGGGCTGATTGACTGTGTAGCAATTGAAGGTAGCTACAGAACAAAATTATGAATTTAAGATGGAAAAATATGTTTTTTATACATAGAAATTCATTCAAAAATAGTCTGTCGCCAGAGCATTTTTTTGGGGTTCTGCGAATTATTACTCACATTATTCTATCAGGCGCGGGTGGCTAGTCGACGCTGCGACAAGACAGTCGCCGGTGCCACTGGCTACTAGCAGGGGCGACTAGCTAGTAGCAGGCGGGACTGACTAGTCGAAATCGCGGCTAGCTAGTCGCATTTACATGCGTTTTATTTTGTTTTTTTTTATAGATTCCTACGAGTGTGAGGTGTCTGCAGACGCGTCTGCTTGCGGGCTCATTGACAATTCAGTAATTAAAGGTAAATGCAGTTTATAAAAATGAATTTAAGAAGGAAAATTTGTTTTTTATATAAAGAAATTTATTCAAAAATCGTCTGGCGCCAGAATATTTTTTTGTATTTCTGCGACGGATAAATCACAATATTCTATCAAGCGCTAGTGGCTACTCGCAAGTGCGACTAGCTAGTCGCCGGCGCCACTGACTAGTCGCAGGGGCGACTAGCTAGTAGCAGGCGGGACTGACTAGTCGAAATCGCGGCTAGCTAGTCGCAGTTACATGCGTTTTATTTTGTTTTTTTTTATAGATTCCTACGAGTGTGAGGTGTCTGCAGACGCGTCTGCTTGCGGGCTCATTGACAATTCAGTAATTAAAGGTAAATGCAGTTTATAAAAATGAATTTAAGAAGGAAAACTTTGTTTTATATATAGAAATTCATTCAAAAATCGTCTGGCGCCAGAATATTTTTTGTATTTCTACGACGGAAATCACAATATTCTATCAATTGCGAGTGGTTACTCGCAAGTGCGACTAGCTAGTCGCCGGCGCCACTGACTAGTCGCAGGGGCGACTAGCTAGTAGCAGGCAGGACTGAATAGTTGAAACCGCGGCTATCTAGTCGCATTTTCATACGTTTCTGTTTGTTGGTTTTTCAAAGCTACCCACGAGTGTTTGGTATCTAAAGACGCGTCTGCTCGCGGGCTGATTGACTGTGTAGCAATTGAAGGTAGCTACAGAACAAAATTATGAATTTAAGATGGAAAAATATGTTTTTTATACATAGAAATTCATTCAAAAATCGTCTGTCGCCAGAGCATTTTTTTGGGGTTCTGCGAATTATTACTCACATTATTCTATCAGGCGCGGGTGGCTAGGCAACGCTGCGACAAGCCAGTCGCCGGTGCCACTGGCTACTAGCAGGGGCGACTAGCTAGTAGCAGGCGGGACTGACTAGTCGAAATCGCGGCTAGCTAGTCGCATTTACATGCGTTTTATTTTGTTTTTTTTTATAGATTCCTACGAGTGTGAGGTGTCTGCAGACGCGTCTGCTTGCGGGCTCATTGACAATGCAGTAATTAAAGGTAAATGAAGTTTATAAAAATGAATTTAAGAAGGAAAAGTTTGTTTTTTATATAAAGAAATTCATTCAAAAATCGTCTGGCGCCAGAATATTTTTTTGTAGTTCTGCGACGGATAAATCACAATATTCTATCAAGCGCGAGTGGCTACTCGCAAGTGCGACTAGCTAGTCGCCGGCGCCACTGACTAGTCGCAGGGGCGACTAGCTAGTAGCAGGCGGGACTGACTAGTTGAAACCGCGGCTATCTAATCGCATTTACATACGTTTCTTTTTGTTTGTTTTTCAAAGCTACCCACGAGTGTTTGGTGTCTAAAGACGCGTCTGCTCGCGGGCTGATTGACTGTGTAGTAATTGAAGGTAGCTACAGAACAAAATTATGAATTTAAGATGGAAAAATATGTTTTTTATACATAGAAATTTATTCAAAAATCGTCTGTCGCCAGAGCATTTTTTTGGGGTTCTGCAAATTATAACTCACAATATTCTATCAGGCGCGAGTGGCTAGTCGACGGTGCGACTAGCCAGTCGCCGGTGCCACTGGCTACTAGCAGGGGCGACTAGCTAGTAGCAGGCGGGACTGACTAGTCGAAATCGCGGCTAGCTAGTCGCATTTACATGCGTTTTATTTTGTTTTTTTTTTATAGATTCCCACGAGTGTGAGGTGTCAACAGACGCGTCTGCTCGCGCTTTCATTGACAATGCAGTAATTAAAGGTAAATGAAGTTTATAAAAATGAATTTAAGAAGGAAAAGTTTGTTTTTTATATAAAGAAATTTATTCAAAAATCGTCTGGCGCCAGAATATTTTTTTGT
This sequence comes from Dryobotodes eremita, assembly GCA_917490735.1. Taxonomy (NCBI): domain Eukaryota; kingdom Metazoa; phylum Arthropoda; class Insecta; order Lepidoptera; family Noctuidae; genus Dryobotodes; species Dryobotodes eremita. The sequence continues at coordinate 4,156,623 of OU823266.1, forward strand.
ATTTCTGCGACGGATAAATCACAATATTCTATCAATTGCGAGTGGTTACTCGCAAGTGCGACTAGCTAGTCGCCGGCAGGACTGAATAGTTGAAACCGCAGCAATCTAGTCGCATTTTCATACGTTTCTTTTTGTTTGTTTTTCAAAGCTACCCACGAGTGTTTGGTGTCTAAAGACGCGTCTGCTCGCGGGCTGATTGACTGTGTAGTAATTGAAGGTAGCTACAGAACAAAATTATGAATTTAAGATGGAAAAATATGTTTTTTATACATAGAAATTTATTCAAAAATCGTCTGTCGCCAGAGCATTTTTTTGGGGTTCTGCAAATTAGAACTCACAATATTCTATCAGGCGCGAGTGGCTAGTCGACGGTGCGACTAGCCAGTCGCCGGTGCCACTGGCTACTAGCAGGGGCGACTAGCTAGTAGCAGGCGGGACTGACTAGTCGAAATCGCGGCTAGCGAGTCGCATTTACATGCGTTTTATTTTGTTTTTTTTTATAGATTCCCACGAGTGTGAGGTGTCAACAGACGCGTCTGCTCGCGCTTTCATTGACCATGCAGTAATTAAAGGTAAATGAAGTTTATAAAAATGAATTTAAGAAGGAAAAGTTTGTTTTTTATATAAAGAAATTTATTCAAAAATCGTCTGGCGCCAGAATATTTTTTTGTATTTCTGCGACGGATAAATCACAATATTCTATCAATTGCGAGTGGTTACTCGCAAGTGCGACTAGCTAGTCGCCGGCAGGACTGAATAGTTGAAACCGCAGCAATCTAGTCGCATTTTCATACGTTTTTTTTTGTTTGTTTTTCAAAGCTACCCACGAGTGTTTGGTGTCTAAAGACGCGTCTGCTCGCGGGCTGATTGACTGTGTAGTAATTGAAGGTAGCTACAGAACAAAATTATGAATTTAAGTAGGAAAAATATGTTTTTTATACATAGAAATTCATTCAAAAATCGTCTGTCGCCAGAGCATTTTTTTTGGGTTCTGCGAATTATTACTCACATTATTCTATCAGGCGCGGGTGGCTAGGCGACGCTGCGACTAGCCAGTTGCCGGTGCCACTGGCTACTAGCAGGGGCGACTAGCTAGTAGCAGGCGGGACTGACTAGTCGAAATCACGGCTAGCTAGTCGCATTTACATGCGTTTTATTTTGTTTTTTTTTTTATAGATTCCCACGAGTGTGAGGTGTCAACAGATGCGTCTGCTCGCGCTTTCATTGACAATGCTGTAATTAAAGGTAAATGAAGTTTATCAAAATGAATTTAAGAAGGAAAAGTTTGTTTTTTATATAAAGAAATTTATTCAAAAATCGTCTGGCGCCAGAATATTTTTTTGTATTTCTGCGACGGATAAATCACAATATTCTATCAATTGCGAGTGGTTACTCGCAAGTGCGACTAGCTAGTCGCCGGCAGGACTGAAGAGTTGAAACCGCAGCAATCTAGTCGCATTTTCATACGTTTCTTTTTGTTTGTTTTTCAAAGCTACCCACGAGTGTTTGGTGTCTAAAGACGCGTCTGCTCGCGGGCTGATTGACTGTGTAGTAATTGAAGGTAGCTACAGAATAAAATTATGAATTTAAGATGGAAAAATATGTTTTTTATACATAGAAATTCATTCAAAAATCGTCTGTCGCCAGAGCATTTTTTTTGGGTTCTGCGAATTATTACTCACAATATTCTATCAGGCGCGAGTGGCTAGTCGACGGTGCGACTAGCCAGTCGCCGGTGCCACTGGCTACTAGCAGGGGCGACTAGTTAGTAGCAGGCGGGACTGACTAGTCGAAATCGCGGCTAGCTAGTCGCATTTACATGCGTTTTATTTTGTTTTTATTTTATAGATTCCCACGAGTGTGAGGTGTCAACAGACGCGTCTGCTCGCGCTTTCATTGACAATGCAGTAATTAAAGGTAAATGAAGTTTATAAAAATGAATTTAAGAAGGAAAAGTTTGTTTTTTATATAAAGAAATTTATTCAAAAATCGTCTGGCGCCAGAATATTTTTTTGTATTTCTGCGACGGATAAATCACAATATTCTATCAATTGCGAGTGGTTACTCGCAAGTGCGACTAGCTAGTCGCCGGCAGGACTGAATAGTTGAAACCGCAGCAATCTAGTCGCATTTTCATACGTTTTTTTTTGTTTGTTTTTCAAAGCTACCCACGAGTGTTTGGTGTCTAAAGACGCGTCTGCTCGCGGGCTGATTGACTGTGTAGTAATTATTGAAGGTAGCTACAGAACAAAATTATGAATTTAAGTAGGAAAAATATGTTTTTTATACATAGAAATTCATTCAAAAATCGTCTGTCGCCAGAGCATTTTTTTTGGGTTCTGCGAATTATTACTCACAATATTCTATCAGGCGCGAGTGGCTAGTCGACGGTGCGACTAGCCAGTTGCCGGTGCCACTGGCTACTAGCAGGGGCGACTAGCTAGTAGCAGGCGGGACTGACTAGTCGAAATCACGGCTAGCTAGTCGCATTTACATGCGTTTTATTTTGTTTTTTTTTTTATAGATTTCCACGAGTGTGAGGTGTCAACAGATGCGTCTGCTCGCGCTTTCATTGACAATGCTGTAATTAAAGGTAAATGAAGTTTATCAAAATGAATTTAAGAAGGAAAAGTTTGTTTTTTATATAAAGAAATTTATTCAAAAATCGTCTGGCGCCAGAATATTTTTTTGTATTTCTGCGACGGATAAATCACAATATTCTATCAATTGCGAGTGGTTACTCGCAAGTGCGACTAGCTAGTCGCCGGCAGGACTGAATAGTTGAAACCGCAGCAATCTAGTCGCATTTTCATACGTTTCTTTTTGTTTGTTTTTCAAAGCTACCCACGAGTGTTTGGTGTCTAAAGACGCGTCTGCTCGCGGGCTGATTGACTGTGTAGTAATTGAAGGTAGCTACAGAATAAAATTATGAATTTAAGATGGAAAAATATGTTTTTTATACATAGAAATTCATTCAAAAATCGTCTGTCGCCAGAGCATTTTTTTTGGGTTCTGCGAATTATTACTCACAATATTCTATCAGGCGCGAGTGGCTAGTCGACGGTGCGACTAGCCAGTCGCCGGTGCCACTGGCTACTAGCAGGGGCGACTAGTTAGTAGCAGGCGGGACTGACTAGTCGAAATCGCGGCTAGCTAGTCGCATTTACATGCGTTTTATTTTGTTTTTATTTTATAGATTCCCACGAGTGTGAGGTGTCAACAGACGCGTCTGCTCGCGCTTTCATTGACAATGCAGTAATTAAAGGTAAATGAAGTTTATAAAAATGAATTTAAGAAGGAAAAGTTTGTTTTTTATATAAAGAAATTTATTCAAAAATCGTCTGGCGCCAGAATATTTTTTTGTATTTCTGCGACGGATAAATCACAATATTCTATCAATTGCGAGTGGTTACTCGCAAGTGCGACTAGCTAGTCGCCGGCAGGACTGAATAGTTGAAACCGCAGCAATCTAGTCGCATTTTCATACGTTTTTTTTTGTTTGTTTTTCAAAGCTACCCACGAGTGTTTGGTGTCTAAAGACGCGTCTGCTCGCGGGCTGATTGACTGTGTAGTAATTATTGAAGGTAGCTACAGAACAAAATTATGAATTTAAGTAGGAAAAATATGTTTTTTATACATAGAAATTCATTCAAAAATCGTCTGTCGCCAGAGCATTTTTTTTGGGTTCTGCGAATTATTACTCACAATATTCTATCAGGCGCGAGTGGCTAGTCGACGGTGCGACTAGCCAGTTGCCGGTGCCACTGGCTACTAGCAGGGGCGACTAGCTAGTAGCAGGCGGGACTGACTAGTCGAAATCACGGCTAGCTAGTCGCATTTACATGCGTTTTATTTTGTTTTTTTTTTTATAGATTTCCACGAGTGTGAGGTGTCAACAGATGCGTCTGCTCGCGCTTTCATTGACAATGCTGTAATTAAAGGTAAATGAAGTTTATCAAAATGAATTTAAGAAGGAAAAGTTTGTTTTTTATATAAAGAAATTTATTCAAAAATCGTCTGGCGCCAGAATATTTTTTTGTATTTCTGCGACGGATAAATCACAATATTCTATCAATTGCGAGTGGTTACTCGCAAGTGCGACTAGCTAGTCGCCGGCAGGACTGAATAGTTGAAACCGCAGCAATCTAGTCGCATTTTCATACGTTTCTTTTTGTTTGTTTTTCAAAGCTACCCACGAGTGTTTGGTGTCTAAAGACGCGTCTGCTCGCGGGCTGATTGACTGTGTAGTAATTGAAGGTAGCTACAGAATAAAATTATGAATTTAAGATGGAAAAATATGTTTTTTATACATAGAAATTCATTCAAAAATCGTCTGTCGCCAGAGCATTTTTTTTGGGTTCTGCGAATTATTACTCACAATATTCTATCAGGCGCGAGTGGCTAGTCGACGGTGCGACTAGCCAGTCGCCGGTGCCACTGGCTACTAGCAGGGGCGACTAGTTAGTAGCAGGCGGGACTGACTAGTCGAAATCGCGGCTAGCTAGTCGCATTTACATGCGTTTTATTTTGTTTTTTTTTATAGATTCCTACGAGTGTGAGGTGTCTGCAGACGCGTCTGCTTGCGGGCTCATTGACAATTCAGTAATTAAAGGTAAATGCAATCTATAAAAATGAATTTAAGAAGGAAAACTTTGTTTTATATATAGAAATTCATTCAAAAATCGTCTGGCGCCAGAATATTTTTTTGTAGTTCTGCGACGGATAAATCACAATATTCTATCAAGCGCTAGTGGCTACTCGCAAGTGCGACTAGCTAGTCGCCGGCGCCACTGACTAGTCGCAGGGGCGACTAGCTAGTAGCAGGCGGGACTGACTAGTTGAAACCGCGGCTATCTAATCGCATTTACATACGTTTCTTTTTATTTGTTTTTCAAAGCTACCCACGAGTGTTTGGTGTCTAAAGACGCGTCTGCTCGCGGGCTGATTGACTGTGTAGTAATTGAAGGTAGCTACAGAACAAAATTATGAATTTAAGATGGAAAAATATGTTTTTTATACATAGAAATTTATTCAAAAATCGTCTGTCGCCAGAGCATTTTTTTGGGGTTCTGCAAATTAGAACTCACAATATTCTATCAGGCGCGAGTGGCTAGTCGACGGTGCGACTAGCCAGTCGCCGGTGCCACTGGCTACTAGCAGGGGCGACTAGCTAGTAGCAGGCGGGACTGACTAGTCGAAATCGCGGCTAGCTAGTCGCATTAACATGCGTTTTATTTTGTTTTTTTTTTATAGATTCCCACGAGTGTGAGGTGTCAACAGACGCGTCTGCTCGCGCTTTCATTGACAATGCAGTAATTAAAGGTAAATGAAGTTTATAAAAATGAATTTAAGAAGGAAAAGTTTGTTTTTTATATAAAGAAATTTATTCAAAAATCGTCTGACGCCAGAATATTTTTTTGTATTTCTGCGACGGATAAATCACAATATTCTATCAATTGCGAGTGGTTACTCGCAAGTGCGACTAGCTAGTCGCCGGCAGGACTGAATAGTTGAAACCGCAGCAATCTAGTCGCATTTTCATACGTTTTTTTTTGTTTGTTTTTCAAAGCTACCCACGAGTGTTTGGTGTCTAAAGACGCGTCTGCTCGCGGGCTGATTGACTGTGTAGTAATTGAAGGTAGCTACAGAACAAAATTATGAATTTAAGTAGGAAAAATATGTTTTTTATACATAGAAATTCATTCAAAAATCGTCTGTCGCCAGAGCATTTTTTTTGGGTTCTGCGAATTATTACTCACAATATTCTATCAGGCGCGAGTGGCTAGTCGACGGTGCGACTAGCCAGTCGCCGGTGCCACTGGCTACTAGCAGGGGCGACTAGCTAGTAGCAGGCGGGACTGACTAGTCGAAATCACGGCTAGCTAGTCGCATTTACATGCGTTTTATTTTGTTTTTTTTTTTATAGATTCCCACGAGTGTGAGGTGTCAACAGATGCGTCTGCTCGCGCTTTCATTGACAATGCTGTAATTAAAGGTAAATGAAGTTTATCAAAATGAATTTAAGAAGGAAAAGTTTGTTTTTTATATAAAGAAATTTATTCAAAAATCGTCTGGCGCCAGAATATTTTTTTGTATTTCTGCGACGGATAAATCACAATATTCTATCAATTGCGAGTGGTTACTCGCAAGTGCGACTAGCTAGTCGCCGGCAGGACTGAATAGTTGAAACCGCAGCAATCTAGTCGCATTTTCATACGTTTCTTTTTGTTTGTTTTTCAAAGCTACCCACGAGTGTTTGGTGTCTAAAGACGCGTCTGCTCGCGGGCTGATTGACTGTGTTGTAATTGAAGGTAGCTACAGAATAAAATTATGAATTTAAGATGGAAAAATATGTTTTTTATACATAGAAATTCATTCAAAAATCGTCTGTCGCCAGAGCATTTTTTTTGGGTTCTGCGAATTATTACTCACAATATTCTATCAGGCGCGAGTGGCTAGTCGACGGTGCGACTAGCCAGTCGCCGGTGCCACTGGCTACTAGCAGGGGCGACTAGCTAGTAGCAGGCGGGACTGACTAGTCGAAATCACGGCTAGCTAGTCGCATTTACATGCGTTTTATTTTGTTTTTTTTTATAGATTCCTACGAGTGTGAGGTGTCTGCAGACGCGTCTGCTTGCGGGCTCATTGACAATTCAGTAATTTAAGGTAAATGCAGTTTATAAAAATGAATTTAAGAAGGAAAACTTTGTTTTATATATAGAAATTCATTCAAAAATCGTCTGGCGCCAGAATATTTTTTTGTATTTCTACGACGGATAAATCACAATATTCTATCAATTGCGAGTGGTTACTCGCAAGTGCGACTAGCTAGTCGCCGGCGCCACTGACTAGTCGCAGGGGCGACTAGCTAGTAGCAGGCAGGACTGAATAGTTGAAAGCGCGGCTATCTAGTCGCATTTTCATACGTTTCTTTTTGTTTGTTTCTCAAAGCTACCCACGAGTGTTTGGTATCTAAAGACGCGTCTGCTCGCGGGCTGATTGACTGTGTAGCAATTGAAGGTAGCTACAGAACAAAATTATGAATTTAAGATGGAAAAATATGTTTTTTATACATAGAAATTCATTCAAAAATAGTCTGTCGCCAGAGCATTTTTTTGGGGTTCTGCGAATTATTACTCACATTATTCTATCAGGCGCGGGTGGCTAGTCGACGCTGCGACAAGCCAGTCGCCGGTGCCACTGGCTACTAGCAGGGGCGACTAGCTAGTAGCAGGCGGGACTGATTAGTCGAAATCGCGGCTAGCTAGTCGCATTTACATGCGTTTTATTTTGTTTTTTTTTATAGATTCCTACGAGTGTGAGGTGTCTGCAGACGCGTCTGCTTGCGGGCTCATTGACAATTCAGTAATTAAAGGTAAATGCAGTTTATAAAAATGAATTTAAGAAGGAAAACTTTGTTTTATATATAGAAATTCATTCAAAATTCGTCTGGCGCCAGAATATTTTTTTGTAGTTCTGCGACGGATAAATCACAATATTCTATCAAGCGCTAGTGGCTACTCGCAAGTGCGACTAGCTAGTAGCCGGCGCCACTGACTAGTCGCAGGGGCGACTAGCTAGTAGCAGGCGGGACTGACTAGTCGAAATCGCGGCTAGCTAGTCGCAGTTACATGGGTTTTATTTTGTTTTTTTTTATAGATTCCTACGAGTGTGAGGTGTCTGCAGACGCGTCTGCTTGCGGGCTCATTGACAATTCAGTAATTAAAGGTAAATGCAGTTTATAAAAATGAATTTAAGAAGGAAAACTTTGTTTTATATATAGAAATTCATTCAAAAATCGTCTGGCGCCAGAATATTTTTTGTATTTCTACGACGGATAAATCACAATATTCTATCAATTGCGAGTGGTTACTCGCAAGTGCGACTAGCTAGTCGCCGGCGCCACTGACTAGTCGCAGGGGCGACTAGCTAGTAGCAGGCAGGACTGAATAGTTGAAACCGCGGCTATCTAGTCGCATTTTCATACGTTTCTGTTTGTTGGTTTTTCAAAGCTACCCACGAGTGTTTGGTATCTAAAGACGCGTCTGCTCGCGGGCTGATTGACTGTGTAGCAATTGAAGGTAGCTACAGAACAAAATTATGAATTTAAGATGCAAAAATATGTTTTTTATACATAGAAATTCATTCAAAAATCGTCTGTCGCCAGAGCATTTTTTTGGGGTTCTGCGAATTATTACTCACATTATTCTATCAGGCGCGGGTGGCTAGGCGACGCTGCGACAAGCCAGTCGCCGGTGCCACTGGCAACTAGCAGGGGCGACTAGCTAGTAGCAGGCGGGACTGACTAGTCGAAATCGCGGCTAGCTAGTCGCATTTACATGCGTTTTATTTTGTTTTTTTTTATAGATTCCTACGAGTGTGAGGTGTCTGCAGACGCGTCTGCTTGCGGGCTCATTGACAATTCAGTAAGTAAAGGTAAATGCAATCTATAAAAATGAATTTAAGAAGGAAAACTTTGTTTTATATATAGAAATTCATTCAAAAATCGTCTGGCGCCAGAATATTTTTTTGTAGTTCTGCGACGGATAAATCACAATATTCTATCAAGCGCTAGTGGCTACTCGCAAGTGCGACTAGCTAGTCGCCGGCGCCACTGACTAGTCGCAGGGGCGACGAGCTAGTAGCAGGCGGGACTGACTAGTCGAAATCGCGGCTAGCTAGTCGCAGTTACATGCGTTTTTTTTTGTTTTTTTTTATAGATTCCTACGAGTGTGAGGTGTCTGCAGACGCGTCTGCTTGCGGGCTCATTGACAATTCAGTAATTAAAGGTAAATGCAGTTTATAAAAATGAATTTAAGAAGGAAAACTTTGTTTTATATATAGAAATTCATTCAAAAATCGTCTGGCGCCAGAATATTTTTTTGTATTTCTACGACGGATAAATCACAATATTCTATCAATTGCGAGTGGTTACTCGCAAGTGCGACTAGCTAGTCGCCGGCAGGACTGAATAGTTGAAACCGCAGCAATCTAGTCGCATTTTCATACGTTTCTTTTTGTTTGTTTTTCAAAGCTACCCACGAGTGTTTGGTGTCTAAAGACGCGTCTGCTCGCGGGCTGATTGACTGTGTAGTAATTGAAGGTAGCTACAGAACAAAATTATGAATTTAAGATGGAAAAATATGTTTTTTATACATAGAAATTTATTCAAAAATCGTCTGTCGCCAGAGCATTTTTTTGGGGTTCTGCAAATTAGAACTCACAATATTCTATCAGGCGCGAGTGGCTAGTCGACGGTGCGACTAGCCAGTCGCCGGTGCCACTGGCTACTAGCAGGGGCGACTAGCTAGTAGCAGGCGGGACTGACTAGTCGAAATCGCGGCTAGCTAGTCGCATTTACATGCGTTTTATTTTGTTTTTTTTTATAGATTCCCACGAGTGTGAGGTGTCAACAGACGCGTCTGCTCGCGCTTTCATTGACCATGCAGTAATTAAAGGTAAATGAAGTTTATAAAAATGAATTTAAGAAGGAAAAGTTTGTTTTTTATATAAAGAAATTTATTCAAAAATCGTCTGGCGCCAGAATATTTTTTTGTATTTCTGCGACGGATAAATCACAATATTCTATCAATTGCGAGTGGTTACTCGCAAGTGCGACTAGCTAGTCGCCGGCAGGACTGAATAGTTGAAACCGCAGCAATCTAGTCGCATTTTCATACGTTTTTTTTTGTTTGTTTTTCAAAGCTACCCACGAGTGTTTGGTGTCTAAAGACGCGTCTGCTCGCGGGCTGATTGACTGTGTAGTAATTGAAGGTAGCTACAGAACAAAATTATGAATTTAAGTAGGAAAAATATGTTTTTTATACATAGAAATTCATTCAAAAATCGTCTGTCGCCAGAGCATTTTTTTTGGGTTCTGCGAATTATTACTCACATTATTCTATCAGGCGCGGGTGGCTAGGCGACGCTGCGACTAGCCAGTTGCCGGTGCCACTGGCTACTAGCAGGGGCGACTAGCTAGTAGCAGGCGGGACTGACTAGTCGAAATCACGGCTAGCTAGTCGCATTTACATGCGTTTTATTTTGTTTTTTTTTTTATAGATTCCCACGAGTGTGAGGTGTCAACAGATGCGTCTGCTCGCGCTTTCATTGACAATGCTGTAATTAAAGGTAAATGAAGTTTATCAAAATGAATTTAAGAAGGAAAAGTTTGTTTTTTATATAAAGAAATTTATTCAAAAATCGTCTGGCGCCAGAATATTTTTTTGTATTTCTGCGACGGATAAATCACAATATTCTATCAATTGCGAGTGGTTACTCGCAAGTGCGACTAGCTAGTCGCCGGCAGGACTGAAGAGTTGAAACCGCAGCAATCTAGTCGCATTTTCATACGTTTCTTTTTGTTTGTTTTTCAAAGCTACCCACGAGTGTTTGGTGTCTAAAGACGCGTCTGCTCGCGGGCTGATTGACTGTGTAGTAATTGAAGGTAGCTACAGAATAAAATTATGAATTTAAGATGGAAAAATATGTTTTTTATACATAGAAATTCATTCAAAAATCGTCTGTCGCCAGAGCATTTTTTTTGGGTTCTGCGAATTATTACTCACAATATTCTATCAGGCACGTGTGGCTAGTCGACGGTGCGACTAGCCAGTCGCCGGTGCCACTGGCTACTTGCAGGGGCGACTAGTTAGTAGCAGGCGGGACTGACTAGTCGAAATCGCGGCTAGCTAGTCGCATTTACATGCGTTTTATTTTGTTTTTATTTTATAGATTCCCACGAGTGTGAGGTGTCAACAGACGCGTCTGCTCGCGCTTTCATTGACAATGCAGTAATTAAAGGTAAATGAAGTTTATAAAAATGAATTTAAGAAGGAAAAGTTTGTTTTTTATATAAAGAAATTTATTCAAAAATCGTCTGGCGCCAGAATATTTTTTTGTATTTCTGCGACGGATAAATCACAATATTCTATCAATTGCGAGTGGTTACTCGCAAGTGCGACTAGCTAGTCGCCGGCAGGACTGAATAGTTGAAACCGCAGCAATCTAGTCGCATTTTCATACGTTTTTTTTTGTTTGTTTTTCAAAGCTACCCACGAGTGTTTGGTGTCTAAAGACGCGTCTGCTCGCGGGCTGATTGACTGTGTAGTAATTATTGAAGGTAGCTACAGAACAAAATTATGAATTTAAGTAGGAAAAATATGTTTTTTATACATAGAAATTCATTCAAAAATCGTCTGTCGCCAGAGCATTTTTTTTGGGTTCTGCGAATTATTACTCACAATATTCTATCAGGCGCGAGTGGCTAGTCGACGGTGCGACTAGCCAGTTGCCGGTGCCACTGGCTACTAGCAGGGGCGACTAGCTAGTAGCAGGCGGGACTGACTAGTCGAAATCACGGCTAGCTAGTCGCATTTACATGCGTTTTATTTTGTTTTTTTTTTTATAGATTTCCACGAGTGTGAGGTGTCAACAGATGCGTCTGCTCGCGCTTTCATTGACAATGCTGTAATTAAAGGTAAATGAAGTTTATCAAAATGAATTTAAGAAGGAAAAGTTTGTTTTTTATATAAAGAAATTTATTCAAAAATCGTCTGGCGCCAGAATATTTTTTTGTATTTCTGCGACGGATAAATCACAATATTCTATCAATTGCGAGTGGTTACTCGCAAGTGCGACTAGCTAGTCGCCGGCAGGACTGAATAGTTGAAACCGCAGCTATCTAGTCGCATTTTCATACGTTTCTTTTTGTTTGTTTTTCAAAGCTACCCACGAGTGTTTGGTGTCTAAAGACGCGTCTGCTCGCGGGCTGATTGACTGTGTAGTAATTGAAGGTAGCTACAGAATAAAATTATGAATTTAAGATGGAAAAATATGTTTTTTATACATAGAAATTCATTCAAAAATCGTCTGTCGCCAGAGCATTTTTTTTGGGTTCTGCGAATTATTACTCACAATATTCTATCAGGCACGTGTGGCTAGTCGACGGTGCGACTAGCCAGTCGCCGGTGCCACTGGCTACTAGCAGGGGCGACTAGTTAGTAGCAGGCGGGACTGACTAGTCGAAATCGCGGCTAGCTAGTCGCATTTACATGCGTTTTATTTTGTTTTTTTTTATAGATTCCTACGAGTGTGAGGTGTCTGCAGACGCGTCTGCTTGCGGGCTCATTGACAATTCAGTAATTAAAGGTAAATGCAATCTATAAAAATGAATTTAAGAAGGAAAACTTTGTTTTATATA